>LT669791.1:44317082-44581460 GCA_900128785.1 Arabis alpina
AACAAGAACCCACGAGTGATAGAAACGCCAAAAGGGGATAACGGGTTTCTTCACATGCTATATATCATCTTTCTTATTTACCTGATATGGGGCGTAACGGAATTGTTCACAGTGAGGAACCGCAAGTTTGGTATCCTAATGGGACGCATCAGTCATGTGTTGGGCGTCACTGCCATCATCTTACTCTCCTCCGTTGTTTCTCCCCTGGTCCCTGTCTATGTTGGTATGTTCGGTTCTTTATGGACCGTCTTGGCTCTTCTCGACTCTTTGATGCAACTTCTTCTTTATTTGGCAGATTTAGACGGAACTCTACCGGATTTAGAATCTCCAACCAGCGCATGATTTATGGATATCATCTTTTTTTTCTTCTCTTTGTTGTCTTGTTTTTTTTTTTCATAGCTAGAACTTGTTTGGGATTTTCTTGTTGCTTCCCTTTTTGAAGTTAGAGGCTTATTATATCATCTAGAATTCCAAGTGTTTTAAGTTTTCATCAGAAAACTAGAGTCGACCTGAAAATTCTAATGGCATATATTCGAACACAAAGTAAACGAATCGAATAAGTTACTATATATGCAATATAGCCGAAGCGGACCTATTTGTGTTTTCTTATTTAATTATCCGTTTTTGCATCAAAAATTTTCATAAGATAACTAGTAAACAACCGAAACAAACTTTTGTAACTAATATTTGTTTATTGAGAATTTAAGAACTCCTCCGGACAGTTACAGAACTCCTTCGCCAATCATCATCGATCCACGAACCACTACTCTCCATCAAGCACCGGTTTTTCTCCTTATCTCTCCTTGTTTTGATATGCAATTTATTTCGTCGAATTTCAATTCCAAAAATAGACAATTAAAGTCTTACTATAGTGATGCTGGCCACGGATCTGGAGTATCTTCACAGGTACTGTTGCCGGTCAGCAATCACTCACCAATCGTTTCCATAAACTATGTTTCCAGGTCATCCCTCGGTAATCTTTATGCAAATGTGTTTGATTACATAGATAGAACTGCATTGTGTTTGTTCATAGTGAAAGAATCAAGTTTAGGAACCTATTCCCATGTGGAGCGATCAATTTCCTCATGCCTGAAGAGATCATATTCATCATCGAGGATACGATTGCAAAGACTCAACCCAACAACTTCTCCTAGCAAGACTGTTTTTAAACAAAGCTCAGCCGTGAAGGCCTTAAGGGCTCCAACTCAGCCAACGATTGATGCAAAACCAATCAATTGTGAAGCCTCTTTGAAAGTGCTTTCGGTTATTATCTCTGATATTAACGAGTTATCATTTCTCTATTATGCTTCGCATCTCGTCTTAGTTTCCTTACATATCGCATTATGGGTTCTCTCTTTGGCAAAGAGACCTCTTGTTGTAACCGTATTTTAGTTACTAATACAAGTGTTTTGACCAAAAAAAAAAGAGAGAATTTAAGATCTTCCATGTATTTTCTGGTGCTACCAAACCAAAGGATAGGAGAATAGTGTCACGGGTTCATCGTTTTCGTAAGTTTGAGAGATGAGTCTGAGATTGATCTTCACTTAGGAGACTGAGAATGTAAGTGAGAACCGACCATTTTAAAGATGGAGTAAAATACATGCTTTTGTCTTTGTTCTGCTACTTTACCGAGTTTTTAATTCAATTGTTATATGAACTAGGAAGTTATAGTATATTTTAATTATTTAATTGCTATTTCTTATGTTACTTGTAATTTTGTGTTTGTTATTTCGTTCATCAATTGAGTAAATTTGGAAGGTGCTATTTCTTAATTTTAAATTAAATCTTTGTCCATCTAATCTTGGTCCTAGTAGATTGAGCAAGTATGATAATGTTCCAAAAATGTCTCAATGCTTGAAAAATCTGAATCTTCACGAGCAACCAAATTGTCCTGTGTTTGAGTAGTGATAAACTTTGATTGAAAGTTTTAACGTTTAACTAATTAATCAAAGGACGCATTTGAAGTACGGAGAGAAATCTAATTGAGAAACAGAGTTAGAAGATTAGTAACCAATCTCAAGAATTAGGGTTCATGAGAGATAGAGAGAAAATGTTAAACGGTGGACGCCGGCGACAATCATCTAGTCGTAAATCTCACCGGAGTTATTAAAGTCTCTCTCTTTTTCACAAAGTTTTAATTTTTATTAAAAAAAAACATCTTTAAATCACGGATAAATTTTGCTCAACACGCGCCCTTTTACATTCGCTCTCTGTTTCTTTCACAATTGTTTTCGTTTACATTAAGAAGAGAGAAACAGAGAGAAGAAAGCAAGAAGATAATGATGGAAGATCTTAACAACAATCTCAGCATCAAAGACATTGATCTCTCTCGCTCCTCCCCTGTTTCCGAAGAATCAGATAATCCCAAAACCCAATCTTTATCAGAAACGACGCCGTGTGGTTCTTCTTCCAAGGTTGTTATATTCAAAGCATTTCTTTTTAGTCTCTCTCTGTTTTCTTCTGGTTTTAAACTACCTTATCAAGAATCTTGGTTTTGGTAACAGACGATGAAGATGGTTAACAATTGCGTCGAGGAGAGATCAATCACGAAGAGGAGACTAACTTTGCTTATGAGGAGGTTTTCATTTCTCTCTTGAAGCAGGAACAGGGAAAGGAAGAAGATAGTAGTGGAGAAGGGATGAGGATAGAGTCATAGAGAGATTAGGAGATGGTTTTGTAATTATTTCAAGTGTAAATGCAGATTAGCTTTTAGGCTTCTTTTCTCTGATCATCACCTCTACTTCAAGCCTCTCTAAGCCTTCTCTTCTCTTCTCACTTGTGTGTGAGTTCAATTCTACTAGTCTCATTTTTTTTTTTTTTTGCTAAAACGTTAATATCATTAGATGAAGGTTACACAAAATGCAACCTTTACAATGTTTCCTTGGCAGAAAGAAAGAAAAAACAAGGAAAACACACACCAAACAAGTGCGAAGACGTTATCTCAACCAAAACTCCAACAAATAGCTGAACTTTCGGCGATGCAGGCGACTGAGAATGATGCTCCGGATATCACGATCAACGAGCTTGAAGACTGTAGTTGGCGGAGCTGATTGGAGGTTATGAAGAACGTTGTTTCTCTGTCTCCAAATGCTGAATAGAGTGGCTTGAGCTGCAACCAAACAGAGGGTTAGCAGGCGCTTGAGTTGAAGATCTTCTTGTCCAAGAAAGGAGCTCATTCCAAGACCTTAGCAAGTGATGTGAAAGAGTGAGCCTAGCAAGATAACCCAAAGAAAGATTACATATTTGTACAATGAGGTTGCTCATAGATAAAGCAATACCTCATTTTTGTTCCTTTTAGCTCTTTGTATTGAAAGATTGAATACAAAAAAAGGTCACAACTTTTTTCAGTAGATATCATTTTTGTCAAATGTCAAGACTCTGATGCGCGTCATCAATTTCTACACGCGCTTCCACGCGCCGTCGTCGATCAATCTCTCCGTACTCCTCCGCCGTAATCACACACAAACACATTCATCTCGCTCTCGCCGTATAAACTTTTCTATTTCCTCTCAGAATTGCTCTTTGTCCAAAACTCAAATGGAACTACCTGATCTATCTGCAAACACTGTAATAGATCATCCTCGAGCTCTCACTGATAAAGTAACCCTAATTCGTGACGCGGGTCCTTCCAAATTCCAGGTCTTTCATTCTCTTTCTCGAGAATCTAAGTCGAAAAAATTGTTCTTTTGCTTAAAGCTTAGATTTTTATGTTGGTTTGGTCTCTCTGTGAAGGTAATTGCAGATTTTGATGCGACTTTAACGAACTACCGAGTCAATGGACTTCGAGGCTTGAGTAATGTTCATTCACATTTGCTCAAATCGTAATCTCACTTAACTAAAGCAATCAAGTTCTGATTAGTATCTGTTTTATAGCTAGTCATGGTCTGTTGCAGCAAGGAAACACAGTCTATGATGATAAGAGACAAGCATTGTATGAACATTATCATCCTCTGGAGATTTCTCCTGTGATTCCTATTGAAGAGAAAACCAAACTCATGGAAGAATGGTTTTTACTCTCTTATCTTATCAATCTGACATTTGTTGGCTTGTTTTTGGTTTTCTGATTGGAAAAATGTGAGATTTTTGATTATTTGTTTGTGATTGATGTTTATCAGGTGGAGTAAAACTCATGATCTTCTTATTGAAGGAGGTTTAACATATGATGCAATTAAGAAATCTGTTGAGAATTCCTCTATAGCTTTTAGAGATGGTGTGATTGAATTGTTTGAATTTTTGGAGGTAAAGGAATCAAAATCATGGTTACAGTCTTATATGGTGAAAGAAACAGCTAAGTATTGTGTTAATCTAACTCTGTTTTGCTGTTTGATTCAGAAAAAGGAGATTCCAGTTCTGATTTTTTCAGCAGGACTTGCTGATGTCATTGAAGAGGTGTGTCCAAAATAGTATTATTAGTTAAATAGTTTTCTCTCTTCCTGTTTCTGTTGCCTTTATAATGGATATGTTATGGGGATATATTCTCATTTTTAACCAGGTTTTGAGGCAGAAGCTTCGTAGAACATTCAAGAATGTAAAGATTGTATCGAACAGAATGGTTTTCGATGATGTTGGACGGCTAGTTTCTTTCAAAGGTATGTGTATTTGGTGTGTGTTTCATGATTTTATTTAACTGATTCTTCATATCACATTTGTAATGTACTATATTCTTGAAATCTACTTGTTATCAATCAAATTTGGATTTTGTAATTATAAACTAGTCTCTTGAATTTGGTCTCTGCAACTCACAACAATGCAGGGAAGCTAATTCATGTGTTAAACAAGAACGAACACGCTTTGGACATGGCTGCTCCACTTCATGATCAACTTGGTGTTGGGATTTGTGAGGAAGATGAAGAATACGCATACGTGAAACAGCGAACAAACGTTTTGCTTCTAGGAGATCATTTGGGGGATCTGAGAATGTCTGATGGTTTGAGTTATGAGACTCGAATATCTATTGGATTCCTGTGAGTTTTTCTTTTCTTCTTTTTGCTTTTTCGATATCTGTTTTGATCTCGATTATCGACTCACATTCGTTTTTATTCTCCAGGAACGATAACATTGAGAAGAGTCTTGAAAGCTACCGCAAGGCCTTTGATCTTGTTTATCTTGTAAGTCGCATACACCTTTTATGTTGAACATATAGATGATTTGAATCACTTGGGAATTGCTAATAAAGATTTCATGTTTTGTGGGTCTCAAAAAGAACGATGCACCTATGTGGGGAGCTCTGGAACTTGTTTCTCGGTTATTCTCAACAGAAGCAAGTTAGCTGCAATGCCTGCGACGAGCTACTTCAAGTGCAAGACTCTTTCTTTAGTTCATGGAAACAATGTTATAAGTAGTAAAATTCATGTCTTGCTCTTTATAGATGAAACGATAATTTATTGAGAGAGTTATGGCTCTTAATAAATAAAAAAGCTTGAAGCTTCTTCAGTCAGTAAGTGCCGGTTCAATATTATATCAAGGCCCTAAGTAAAACTATTCTTTTTAAAATTTAATGGAAAAAAATAAGAATAGGAGAAAAGACTTAAAAAAGTAAATGTGAATGACTAAGACAAGACAATATATATATATAATATGACTCTTATTATTCATTGACTAGGGGTTTCTCCGGGCTACGCCCGGATTTTGTGATGAATTGTAAAATTTTTATTTTGTGATGAATTGTAAACATTTTATTTATATTTTTAAGTTTTTTAGTTGTTTTCTTAAAGAATCGATAGTTAAATTTTGTTAATTTTATTGATATTTAATCTTTATGTGTAAACTTGTTGAATGGATTTTTCTAGTTTCATTATGATACATGCTAAATATTATAATCTATTTTTATAGCTTTTAAGTTTTCTTTCATAGAAGATTAGTATTTTGAGTTTTTGTATGTTAAAGAAATTTAAAATTTGTTTATAATACCAACTATTAATTTAAATTTAATTAGTTGGTATAACATGGATGGTTAAGTTTGTGTAACGTAAGCATGACCCCCTTGATCTAGTACTCCTTGTTATTGAACCCCATTTGATAAATAACTTCTTTTTTTTTTTTTTTGTGCCAGCAAACAGATTTCATTAAAAGCCCAAAAGGCGTTACAAGTGAAATTCAAAGAGACCAATTACAACCCAAAATTGAGGTCCATATATTATCACCACCACCGCTTGTCGATTCGGCAAGTACCCGGATGATTTCAACATCGCCGACAAAGAGATCTAAGATTGGATCTTCGAAGATCACCGTACAACCCCTTCTCTGATAACCGAAGTTTTTGATCGATCACCTTCCATCGGAATAATAAAAGCAGAATCTAACTTTGACAGATCTGATCGGAGATCCCTAAGCGAAGCTCAGCTAGATCAACACCAAAAAAGCAAAGAGAGATCAACTACACCATTTTTCTTTCTTAAGAGAAACTTAACTCAAAACCCAATCTATTGACTCCTTCACGGAAAGAGTAAGATTTACACTCTTTTGAAAGAAAATGAGCTTGAGGCCCACAGAAAGATAACCAGTCAAAAAACAAACGGGATAGAAGTGTAAAGAGAGAAAGAGCTTAGATACAACTACAATCCGAACTAAGTCGGAAAAGAGATCCGAATAAGTCGGAATTGATATCGGACAAAGCCGAAATTATTTTCCGCTAAACAGAAGATCCGACCGTAATCGGAAACAACACACAAAGAAAAACTATATAAACAAAGCAGACGTCGGCCGTAGCCGGTCGCCGGGCCCTCATAATCTAACTTTAGTTTTTGGTCTCTAGAAGAGAGAAGACAGAGAAAAGTTTTAGAGAGAGAGTTGATAAATAATTTCATTTAATCATTTGTTCTTCTATATTTATAAGCCTTCTCTCTAAGTACAATGTGATCAATATCATGTATCTAACACTACTCATAGAGCTTCTATCTGTTACACTCGACTCATAATGTAGAGTCACTCAAATAATAGATAGGAAATGCAATTGATAAAAGAACCGTATAGATCAATTGGTTGTAACACCGATTTCGCCTTCTAAAATCGTTAACTTATTTTCAGCATGTGGTGACGTTAATCATCATTTTAATGTTAAGCTTGTCTCTTCGATGCTCATTTGTTCTATCGTTCACTTCGGGCTTTTCTTCTTCTATCTACAACCAAAAACATAGAAGCTTAGAATTGAAGTCCATAAAACTTTCTACACTACAACAAACGAAAAGCCTTTGAAGCTAAGTTTAAACACAAATTTTTCTTGGTTTTACCAAAATCTGATTTAGGTCAATTACTATGACTTTGTTGTTGACGAAGTTATGTCCGTCTCCTTTAAGCCCATGAAGAGCCGGAGTTGGTCAGGTGGTAGTAAGTTACATTGTCACTACCACCATAAACAAAATACACAACTACAGAAGCAGAAAGAGAATAAAATAGGTTACAAACATCTTTCTAATTGTCTAGGTCAGATGCACCTAAGGTAAAAACCAAAGTTAATTCCCAAATGTTATGATCAATGATTTTAGTATCAAATGAAACACAATATAATTTGAGATTTTCAAATTAGGGCAGGCTAATTTTACCTCTCGTGTCGTTGGAAACTTTGTTGCAATGGATATACATGCCCCTCACCGTGTATGGTGTATCCCAAATGGGTTTTCCTTAATTGAGCATGTATGCTCCAAATCTTAGAGAAAACAATATAAAAAACAATCAAATAATGTATAAAATTCTATAACTACTACTTTCATTGTTTTTTTACACTGAAACTTAGAATTCTAAAAGTGTGAACCTTCTCCATAACATTGGTTTTATACCTCAATGAAACAATTGAAACCTTAAGGATCTTTAGTCCGAGAAGGTGTTGAGTTAGTAGCGACGTTAGGATGCTTTGGTGGAGTGATAATTGCTTACCAACCAAATTGGAAGAAGAAACGTATTGTAACAAAGAAATGAAGAAGTGTGAACAGTGTAGATGTAAATAGCTCTAGGAATAAATTCATGGACTGGAAACAAAACAAAAGAATAAATATCAAATCAGAAATTGGCTAAATGGAGAATAATGACAACTATGACGAAAGTGGTAGTTAGATAGTCGAACCTTCTTGTAGTGCAATTATGGAAGAATATGGAAGCCGGTGAGCAATTATTCCCTTTCCAAAAAGCCTGAAATCCTTCTTCATTTAATATTCGTGAAGCTTCATTCAATATGCTCAGCTTTCTTAGAGCTACCACATTTGAGTTTAGTCTTTGCACCTACACAAAACAGAGTGTATAATCAAGAAACTGCGACGAAAAGTTCCTATTATGCTTTCCAGAGCTAGAAAAGTACAGTAATCGAAGATTTGGTGAGCTGTAGAACAAAAATCCATGTAATTCCTTAAAGAAAGAGTTAGTTCTTTATTTCTAAAAGAAGAACAATGCTTGTACTGAATACACTAAAAACAACGATACAAATAGAACATTTATAAACAAATATAAAATTGAAAAACTTGAGATTTCAATTGCATTTTGGTGATCTCTCGATGAAAACGAACCTGAAAGAGGGGGCAGCGCAAGTCTTGCTAAAAGCTCCGGCAGTTCCTCTGGCCAAAAGCTGCAACACCGATTCGATATGTGATCTATGGTCCCGCATTAGACGATGAATCGAAGCTTTGTTCCCAACGACGCCGTGCCATGGGCTGACAAAAAAGTTCTTAGAATATCCATGCAAATCTTTAAAGCCTCATGCCCAAAAACTTAAACTCATATTCAAACAGATGTTTACAAAGAAGAACGAATGAGGACTCATCCATCACTACAATATCTAAAGACATATGAGTTCAAAGATTAAGAATTCTAGAGAGAAACTTAGAAGCTCTGAATGATACCTTAGTTTAGTTTATAAACAACACAAAATCTGATCCTTGAGTTTCATAGTGAAGGAACCATATTTGAACAGAAGTAGATCGAATCGAAAAGTTAAGGTCGACCCAAATCAATGGCTCAAATAGGAAGCCTCATAACCTAAATATTTACCTTTACTTTCCATGGAGGAGACGACTGGTCATTTTTTCGGAATCATCTTTTGTGGAGGCAAAAGCGATTGAAACGGAGTAAAGGGAGAAGATGATGAAGTTGCTATAGAGTTTTAACTACGTTTGGAGGTTTTATGAAGCAGGGAAGAGGAAGATGAGACGATGAGTTTCAGATTTTTAATTTGAGAATAACGTAACAGAGAAGAGGAAGAGGAGACGATTGAAGTTGTCGTCTTTAATCGAAGATGATACGATGACGTGGAGTTGGGGGCGACGGTTTGGGTAAGTGTATGGTTTGTTAATTGGGCCTCTTATACGGGTTTTGTTGTATTAGACAGTTTTAGGTGACGTTTTCAATTAATCGAGGAATAAGAGGGTGAGGTGACATGGCAAATTCATTGGATAGGAAAATTCAGAATTTTGCTGATGTGGATAACCTTAGAGGGCAGGAATTCTTTCCCTTTTATATAAAGGAGATTAACCCAATTTTTTTTTTTTAAGTCCCATAGACACGTATTATAAGAAGACGATCTAATAAATACGTATCATAAGAAGACGATAAATTGATGATGTGATGAGGCTTCCTCTGATGATGAACATGAGGGTTGACCTCAACCCTAAGGTTAGTGATATCATTAACCCGCTCGCTAGAACCTGGGACCCTCACATTTTGCTGGATCTTTTCTTTAGAGAGGATATTGACAGAATTCAAAAGATGAAACCCGCGTGTTTTAGAGATGATTTTTGGGTCTGGGAACATAATACAAGTGGTGATTACTCAGTGAAGTCAGGCTACTGGTTGATGAACAGAGTGAAGAATGAGGTGTGCATTCAGAGAGCTGAAATGCTCCCCTCTATCAACGGTTTAAAGGAGGATATTTGGAAGCTTAAGACGAGCCCAAAGATTAGGGTCTTTTTGTGGAAGTGTTTGAGTGATGCCATTTCAGTTGTGGACCTCATTAATCAGAGGGGAATGAATGTGGACTCTCGTTGTCAGGTTTGTGGAATAGAAGGAGAATCGGTGAATCATGCATTGTTCTCCTGTTCTTTGGCTCGTCAGGTATGGGCTGTGTCAAACATTCCAAATCCAATTCATGGTTTTGATGAACAAGCCTTGTTCCCCAACTTTTCTTATGTCTTAAAGGTGAGTAAGAACTTTCTCTTACCAAAGGAGATGCGTTCCCTGATTCCTTGGCTTCTATGGTATATTTGGAAGAATAGAAACGGTTGGCTTTTTGAAGGGAGGTGTTTCCTAGCGACTGAGATAGTGGCAAAAGCAGGGGAGGAGAGAGATCAATGGTTTCAGGCTCAAGAGTTGGATCCAGGCTCGAATGTTAACCATGAACAAGCTCAGAAGGTGGTTAAATTAGCCTGGTGCAAACCCTCTCATGGATGGGTGAAATGTAACATTGGGCTCTCATGGTCAAAGCGCAACCAGTTGTTGGGAGGTGCGTGGGTGTTAAGAGATGATTCAGGGAAGGTCCTCCTTCACAGTAGAAGATGTTTTGCTAAGGAAAGTAAGGTGGAAGTTGCGAGAATGACTGTCCTTCTTTGGACTATTGAGTGTATGGTTTCTCATAAAGTGGAGAGAGTAGTTTTTGGGGTGCAGTTCGTGGACTTGATTGGTGCTTTGAATAGGCATCAAGCTTGGCCTTCCTTTAGCTTTGAAGTTGGCGAGTTGACAAAAGCTTTGGAACCGATTAGGTGGTGGAAATTCTTTTTGGAAAGTAAAGAAGCTAATAGAGGAGCTTTTCTCATTGCCTTAAGTGTGTCTAGGGAGTTTAGATTGCAATCCTATGTTTCACTAGGATCTCCCTCTTGGCTTAGAGATATTTTTGAATGTGAGAGTGCTTAGTCCTCTTTCTTTAGCTGTCTTACATTTTTGGTGTAAATACTAGTATGCTTTTGGTCCTTTTGACCCTTTGGAGATTTCCCCATTTTGAACTTGTCCCTGTTGTACGTTCTCTTGGGTTGTAATTGGAGTTACTAGCTCTCCCTTATATGATAAATGTTGTTTTAGATGCCAAAAAAAAAAAAAGAAGACGATAAATTGTTTTTCATTTTATACATACGAAAAAATTATTGCAAAAAAAAGCATATGAAAAAAGTTTATCATAGACATGGGGGCCATAAACGGCTGCTTATGTAGCAAATGCTAAATATAGACCTTGGTGTCAGTTTGGATACTAAAGTTGATGAACAAAATGTACCTTTTATAATCGTTATCGATATAATTACATGTTACATCAATTTGTTGAATTGTATTACCATTTTCATCGTTTTATTTTTGAAATAGTAAACATATACAATCCTAAAATATTTGCAGTAAGCAAAACCGAGAAGTATAACTAAAATTGAAAATATTATCAAAAGAGTGAAGAAAACAAAACGAGCAAATGACACTAAAACCCATAATGCTCTTCTTTATGTAAAAGTGTAAACTAGAGAAAATGTAATTGGGCTCAATGTAATATGTAGCACTTTGGAATCTCATCCAAAAAAGTCAGACCAAGGTCGATGTATAACAAAACAAATATTGTAAGTATTAAAAAAGTTTTTTTATCAAATATAAATTATTATACAAAAATACCATACGATTTTTCATACTCAAACTATTGTACTAATTTTGAACACATTTTTTCTATAAGAACAAACTAGACAATTGTTTAAAATTTTATATCCAATTTCGGTTGAATGGTAGTTAGGCCTGGGCATAATACCCATACCCAAAAACCGAACCCGAACCGACCCGAAATGAAGGGTTCGGATCGGATCGGATACATGTAGCTCTCTACATACAAGAGAAACTCAAGGAGGTAGGTATCTGATTCAAATTCTTACTTATATTCTCCTAACCAGCTCCCAAACAAAAAGAGAAATATAAGTAAGAATTTGAATCAGATACATACTTCCTTGAGTTTCTCTTGTATGTAGAGAGCTACCTGTGATGCAGATTCTTTGGGTAGCATCCATAAATGCTTAGCTTCAAGGAGATTCTCGCCTTCTAGAACTATTAGAAACAAGAGTTAAAGAGATTTAGAAACAACAAAAAAGAAGTAATAGGAGAAAATAGAAAAGAAACACTAACTCAAGCTTTTGGCTTTACTAGCAACAACAGATTTTCTTGGATTTGCATTTTCCCATGCTTGTAACTTCATATAGGAGTCGTACAACGACCTAGCAGGTCCAACAAAGTACAAAGCACCAGCAACCACAATAGTAGCACCATAACCCAAAATAGTAGTACCAGCAAACGCAAGTTTGTGAGTGTAAACGAACCTCAAAACTGTAAGCAAAAAAACACAAAATCAGAACACATGTAGAAGGAGAGAGAAGCAGAAAACTCCATTGCATTTAACATACTGATCAAAGAGACAGAGAATCAGAACACACCTTTGCTTGAAATTGAATTTCTAGCGTTCAATAGACCTCTCTTGTAAAAGAGAGAGGAGAAGGCAAACTTCAATATAAAAGTAGGATTCAAGTACTTTAGTGGAAGGCAGTGGAGACACCGATGCAAGAAAATGTTTTGTTGAGAAGAACAATAGACGTGTTGGGAGCTGGTTATGAGACACTATTTTGATGTGCAGAGGCTGTTTCCGAAGATTTAAAGTGGCTAGAGTTTTCTGGATTTGAGTTCTTGATTAAAGGTCACATTCTTTTGCCCCTCTTTATGTAAGAGTGTAAACTAGAGAACAAATGACACTAAAACCGGTAATGCCCCTCTTTATGTAAGAGTGTAAACTAGAGAACAAAATGTAATATGTAGCACTATGAGCATTTACTCTTCTAGTAAGAGATGTGAGTATTTTCTCTTTATATAAAGAGAACGTCGTCTTCTTCAAGATTCTCATCAATAGTCCATCAATGCTGAACTTTCTCTAGCCTTTTAGAGAGACTATAGAGCTGAAGTTATTGTACAGAATTCGCACCATTTCAAAATCAATGTGGACTTAGATAGATTTTGAAATTCTATGTAGTTTTGGAAATGAAACTTTATGTATTTTGTTTTTTTAGTGTTCTAAAACGGTTTAGAGACTATAGAAAACTTCTATGGAATTGTAGATCATCACCTTGACAACAATGACATTTATAATTTATAAACATAAACATTGATATACAAAATTATCAAACGTCTATTATAATTTCTTATATATGTTGAAGAAACAAATTAATTGGATGTATAAACTGTTTAACCGGTGGTAAAATGTTTAGAGATTTTCTAGTCAGTTATGTTGATTTGAAATATCCAATAATATAAAAGTATCAAAACATCAATAAAAGATAACAAATTGTTCTTGTTGATCGGTCTAGCCTAAATTCACATCCTTTTGAAAGTGGTTCACATGTGTGTTAGAAGTAAGGCGTCCGAGTTTATTTGACACCACTTTGAACTTTCCTCTTGGCCATTGTTTTTCTTCCCATCATTGCGGCGTTCGCTCAAGTTTTCACCATCACGACCATTATCACTCCATCCCCATCCACATTAAGTTGAAGTTTTTGTTTCTTTTTTTGTTGGTTTTATGTAAGAATTAAGTTGAAGTGGTGGCTATGTAAAATGCTTCGAAAGTGGTACGATTACAATATTAGAATTACTTTCTATGCGATCACAAGCACAAAAATTGATGATATTTTCTTTCGAACCTCAACATTCATGATCACTACTAAGGCAAATATATCATTCTTTGTTGATGCCAAAAAATTTCTCCATACACAAAAAATTATAATCCCAATTGTAAAAACTATACATAAATATGTAGTTGCACACCTTAATACCAACTTGAGCATTCTAATACCAATGTCTAAAAAAATTAAATAATAGACATGACAATGATAAGGGACAACTTCAGCAGTCTATGTTTAAGAAGACCAGCATGTAGAATCCTCAAAAGCAAACAGAAAATGGAAAACAAAGTACTAAGTCCAAGATAAATAACAATGTCCATGCAGCTCAAAAATCCATTTTACTCACCACACCAAGAAGAAAACTATTGTGGAATAGATTGTATCAAGTAACCCGTATGACAATATTCCAGAGACTTCAATTTCTTGAGAAGCCTGTAATTGTTGCATCACATCAAGGTGGACAAATCATCAAAAGGAAGAAACATTGCTAACGTTAATTAAGCTTATATTAATTCTCAAAATCCTTCCTTGCAATGCAGATTTTCAATCACATAGAGCAAAACTGAAATGATCTAAACTAACATTTTGGACAAAACCATATAAAAAACACAAATGAAATTTTCATGCAAGTGGAAAACCAAGTAGGTTAGGCAAATTTATTTATCTTAACCCCTACTCACATAAAGAGGGAAGAAAAACCAAAGCTGCAAAACATATGTAAAAAGAAGATAATATAATAGCATAATATCGAGTTTTGAACAAAACATATGAAACAAAGACTGTTTCAAAAAAAAAAAAATATGAAACAAAGAGGTAGTATAACATGGTACACATATACAAGAAAAAGTGTTACACTTATAAATTACGGATAAATATGAAAACCGGAATCTTTAAACCGGCTTCGCTTTTTTTTCATTCCCACTCTCTGTTTCTCAATAGTTTGCATTTACAGAGGAAATTATTAAAGAAGAGAGAAAGAAAGAGAATCAAGCAAGAAGATGATGATGGAAGATCGTAACAACAATCTCAGCGTCAACGACATTTTATTGAATCACGAAGAGGAGACTAACTATGCTTATGAGGAGGTTTTCATTTCTCTCTTGAATCTTTTTTACTTTAAGTCTAATGATGTAATCGCTAGTGATTTTGATTACATTACGAAAAATTGCAGAAGCAGCAAGAGGAGGAAGAAGACTGTGGAGAAGGAATGAGGATAGAGAGATCTGGAGATGGATTTGTAATTGGATTGAAGTGTAGATGTAGATTAGCTTTTAGGGTTATTTTCTCTAATCATCACCTCTACTTCAAGCCTCTCTAAGCCTTCTTCTCACTTGTGTTTGATTTAGAAATCTGCCAGTCTATGATCATTTTATTGCACTGTTTTTTCGGATTGGACTATGGAACATTTGTTTGTTAATAGGACGTGAACTCAAAGAAAGAGGAGAGAAACTTGTACAATGAGCAGCATTGTATGATGTAAAGCAAGACCTCATTTTAGTTCTCCTAGCTTGTTGTATTGAAGATTGAATATGAAAAGGTCATAACTTATGTTTTTTAAGAAAGATGTCATTTGGGTTAATGTCAAAACTTTATAACTTGTTTATAGAGTAAAATTGCTGTGAGCATCAAAAATATGAAAAGATTACAAATTTGTAAATAGGAAGAGATTGGACTATTTGAAACTTTGTTAGAAGGAAGAGAAACCAAATAAAGCTTCATATATAGAGTAATATATATTTTTGGATTGGACTAATGAAACCTTGTTAATTGGAACAGAGACCAAATCGTGACCAAAAAAAAAAAAGAGAAACCAAATAAAGAAAAGCTACATCTTTGTTCTTATTGAAGATGAAAAATGTCACAACTATTTTTAGAAAAAAATCGTCTGGATTAATTGTCAAACTTTTACAGTATAGAGTAAAATTGCTTTGACATTAAAAAAATACGAAAAAGATTACAAATCTGTAAATAGGAAGAGATTGGACTATTTGAAATTTTGTTAAAAGGAAGACAAACCAAACAAAGCTTCATATATAGAGTAGGATGGTTTTGAGGCAGAAGCTTCGTAGAACATTCAAGAATGTAAAGATTGTATCGAATAGGATGGTTTTCGATGATGTTGGACGGCTAGATTCTTTCAAAGGTATGTGTATTTGGTGTGTGTTTCATGATTTTATTTAACTGATTTTATGAGACACTATTTTGATGTGCAGAGGAAAAAGATTTAAAGTGGCTAGAGTTTTCTGGATTTGAGTTCTTGATTAAAGGTCACATTCTTTTGCTGGAAGATTTGACAATTTTCTTGAATGTAATCTTTTGTGGCGCAACAAACTTTTAGAAATACAAAAACACAGTAAGAAACAAACCAAAACATACTGTATATGATAAGTATGTAAAATTGATCTAATAACAGAGAAAGAACAAGACAAATTGTTATATCAGGATTACTCAGCGTAGAACATTGTAAATATGATTGCATTTGAATGGTAACACACCCAAACGCAACTAAACGTATATACAACTTCTCTCTTTCTTTCAAGGTAGTAAGAAAAGCAAAATTTACTACCAATGGGTTTGAAAAGATGGGCTAAGATTCCTTTCTTCTACTTAACTCTATAAGTAGCTAGAGCACCATCAGAAGAGTTCACAGATAACTCTTTCTTTTCTTTCATAATACACATACCCGAAAACCGAACCCGAACCGACCCGAAATGAAGGGTTCGGATCGGATACGGGTAGTTGGTTTTAACCGATCGGGTTGAAGGTGTAATTGGATCGGTTATCCGATCGGGTTCGGGTATTACCCGAAAACCGAAACCAATCCGAACCACTCGACCCTACGACTAAGCCATCTAACCCTACGACTAAGCCGTCTACATGTTCTAGACTCTTGATTTTCCAAGCTTGAATCGAGATAGTTTTTCTCATATTTTCCAGTTTAGGTCTCTATGACAAGAAGAATCGAACATGTCTCCTCACTCTTTTTTGTTTAAACCGTTGATTGGATCCACTTTCTGATGATTTTGGATTCGTTTGCATGTTGTAATTTTGGTCTGGATTATTGATAGAATCCGATTAAGGGTTTCACAAGAAACATAAGAGAAGATGATAAATAGAGGAATTATAGAAGAAGAGGAAGAAGATCGTTGAAGAAGATGATGATCAAGGATGAGGAGAAAATAGATTTCTCCGTTCATTATATTGGGTTATTCATGTATTTTAAAGAGCATAGCTGCAACTGCTTAGCTCTCGTTTTTATTTTCTGGTGCATTGGTTTGTATTTCATAACTTTAGATTTTTAATTTTATGATTTTGATTATGGTCTGCTTTGAAAGTCTTTTATCTTTGTGTATGACTCCATGGCTTAGCGTCGATGGTTTTGATTGGTGGTGTTTACGGACCACATAATACTTGGATAGGACCAAGTTCTCTCTCTCTCTCTCCTCTCTCTCTCTCTCTCTCTCTCTCTCTCTCTCTCTCTCTCTCTCTCTCTCTCTCTCTCTCTCTCTCTCTCTCTCTCTCTCTCTCTCTCTCTCTCTCTCTCTCTCTCTCTCTCTCTCTCTCTCTCTCTCTCTCTCTCTCTCTCTCTCTCTTCTCTCTCTCTCTCTCTCTCTCTCTCTCTCTCTTCTCTCTCTCTCTCTCTCTCTCTCTCTCTCTCTCTCTCTCTCTCTCTCTCTCTCTCTCTCTCTCTCTCTCTCTCTCTCTCTCTCTCTCTCTCTCTCTCTTCTCTCTCCTCTCTCTCCTCTCTTCTCTCTCTCTCTCTCTCTCTCTCTCTCTCTCTTCTCTCTCTCTCTCTCTCTCTCTCTCTCTTCTCTCTCTCTCTCTCTCTCTCTCTCCTCTCTCTCTCTCTCTCTCTCCTCTCTCTCTCTCTCTCTCCTCTCTCTCTCTCTCTCTCTCTTCTCTCTCTCTCTCTCTCTCTCTCTCTCTCTCCTCTCTCTCTCTCTCTCTCTCTCCTCTCTCTCTCTCCTCTCTCTCTCTCTCTCTTCTCTCTCTCTCTCTTCTCTCTCTCTCTCCTCTCTCTCTCTCTCTCTTCTCTCTCTCTCTTCTCTCCTCTCTCTCTCTCTCTCTCTCTCTTCTCTCTCTCTCTCCTCTCTCTCTCTCTCTCTCTCCTCTCTCTCTCTCTCTCTCTCTCTCCTCTCTCTCTTCTCTCTCTTCTCCTCTCTCTCTCTCCTCTCTCTCTCTCTCTCTCTCTCTCTCTCTCTCTCTCTCTCTCTCTCTCCTCTCTCTCTTCTCTCTCTCTCTCTCTTCTCTCTCTCTCTCTCTCTCTCTCTCTCTCTCTCTCTCTCTTCTCTCTCTCTCTCTCTCTCTCTCTCTCTCTCTCTGTAAGATATTGTGCACTAATTATTGAGAATGTTTATGTGTTAGGTGAAAGAGTTGGATGATTCAAGATCTGGACTTGAGCTATTTGGGTTCTATAAATCTCCTCCTCTTGATGTTATTGTCAATTGGTCTGAATCTCGCTTGTTGTCTATCTCACCTCGTTCTTTCAAGGCAGGTTTTAAGATTCTATAAGTCTTGAGCTATTTGGGTTCTATAAGTCTGTGTTTTTTTCATAAAATATTATGTGCCTTATTATAATTCTTTTGTAGTTCTCATTTAATTTTTTTTATTGAATTCACTTTATTCAAGTCATTTTATACAATTTATTGAAATGGTTTTAGGGATGGCCTTACTATCTGAATAATGGAGCTACATTAAATATTTCATATAGCATAAAATCGGAAGGTTCTTCAGCTCTACTTATCGTTGATCAAGGTTGGTTAATATTCTGTCTTCTTGGTTGTTTTCTTCTATGCATGCTTGTTGCTTTGATGTCAGTAAGGCTGGGTGATAAGAGTAAAATATCATATACACAACATTGATAAATCCGAGCCAAAATGGATAACTATCCTTAACCTATTTTCCGCGATGTACCGAGGCTTTGTCCATCTATCGTATATACTACAATTACTCTTCATAGAAATAAGGAAATATAAGTGTTGAAAGCATGTGAGTTAGTTGCTTGTTTGCTTGAAAGTGTTACCTTTTCGGGATGTAGTCAACTGATTATGTCAAGGCTCTCTATTCATAGTACTTCGACACTTCTCCGACTCGTTGTTCGAGCAACCTTTATATCAGAAAAACGCTCTATCATGGAATCTTATTCGAGGTTAGTCAAATGGAGTTTCAACTTTAATACATTAGTTACACCAATAAACAAGATTTAAATAAAAGTCTTTCACAGGGACTGGTGTGATTGAATTGAAGATAAGTGAGGCTTCAACTTATTTTGTTTCTCTGTATAACTTCAACATAAGAGATGTAAAGGTAATCATCACGAATCAAGCTAATTACTACGGAATAAGTTTTTTGGTTTTACATGTCCACTTCATTGCTTGAGATAATGTTTGTTCAGGTGGAACTGGATATTGATGTGAAAGCTGTCTTGTATGATACTAAACAATCGTTCTACAAGTGTAACTTCAGCAATGGCAACTGCACATACAATACTATGTCACTTCTCGGAAATTCTTTTGTCTTAACTTCACCTGCACTGAAACATGTATGTTTTCTCAAATAACTACACCAATTTTTTTTTTATTATTACTCTCAGCTGAAAATTTCATCTCTTATCACTTCTGAACTCAGGGAGCACCTGTTGAAGGATGGTATATCAGGTTCTCATATCAACCTCGATGGATTGGATATGTTATTGGGACAGGTAACATTCTCACTAGTTTCAAAACTAGACTTGATGGATTGGGAAGATTCTCTATAAATTAACATTTGATCCAATCACATATAATACTTTTGTGTATGTAGGTCTAGTGATTTGCTTCACGCTGGTAGCTATAAAACTCTGGAAAATGTTATTCACATGTTTAACGGTAGATGATTCAATGAGTTCTCAGCGAAGACGTCTACTTGCAAACAAAGATGACGATGGTTCAAGCATGGGTTCATCATTGGCAGGCGATGATGCTGATTTAGAAGAGTTTATGGGTAATGAAGGTGATAGCACCACATGTCGTTGTGCAATTTGTTTTGATGCTCCAAGAGATTGCTTTTTCCTCCCCTGTGGCCATTGCGTATCTTGTTATCAATGCGGAACAAAGTATGTTTTTCTCCCAACTAATATGTCTCTAAAAAATTTAGTTGATACACATATCAGATCTACTGGATTGCAAAATCATTTTATCATCTTAACATAGTGATGGCTAATATATATGTGCAGGATTGCAGAAGCTAGTGGTAGTTGTCCAATCTGTCGAAGGAAGCTCAAGAAGGTGAAACGTATATTTAGAGTGTAAGATGTGAATTAACTCCAATCCAAAGCTGAATCTAAGAGCATTAATAAAATACATTATTGAATATTTACAAGGGCTCAGTTTTTTTCTCTGCATTATTAGTTTCGGTTCCTTGACGATATCTTTGCGACAACACCATTGTTAACCACAATAGGGTAGACAATATAAAAAATTAATGAATGTGTAATGATGTCCATCAGGAGAGACCTTCACCAATAGGATTGGAACCACTTACCGAGGTAAGTCAGGACTGTAGATTTGTAGTCGAGTTTGAATGCGTGATTGGGGAGAAATGAGATGGTATCTTTGTGAGTTAGGAAAATGCAGTGCGGTATACATATGTAGTGAGTCTAGTGAACTATCTTGTGTACATATGTAGCGAGTCATTAGAGACTATGGAAGAAAAATAGCATGAACAAATTCTTAGTTTTATGTTTTCTTATAATTAATAAATATCTCGTGTGAAAGTTTAAAGTTAACGTTAAATTGGAGGACCTCAAGCACAAGATTATTTTACGAGTAGTGGACTATCTCGACAAAGAAAATGAAGAAAAACTTAGCAATGAAACGTTGTAAATGAATGCTAACTTATGCTAATATATAATGATGTCAGGTTTTGTATGTTACGATTTAGATTGTTTCGAAATTGTGAAGTTGATGATATTTCTTTTGGATTGACCAATTTTGCGACGTATTTAGAATTTTGTTTTCATTTAAATAAATTATTTACACTCATATATTTAGCTCGTATGGCTATATTTATTTCGAGAGGTTTCGATTTTTTTTTCACATTTGTTAGGTCTGTGGTTTTGAATCTTTTTATTAATTTCATTCCCAGCAAATTAAATAACATTTACCATAGTAAATATTTATTTCTATACAATCTTCATTTCTTTCAACTAATATTCTCCTAGTTACTGTATACATTTTATTCAATGTAAATATTTCTCTAAATGGTTAAAACAAGAAATTTGGTGTAAACAAAGTGATTTTCAAAGTAAAAAGGAATATCTCATACGTTTCATAATACTTGTTTAAAAAGTAAATATTTGTTTTTATACAATCATTTATTTCTATCAACTACTATTATCCTAGTAACTATATACATCTTATTGAGTATAATTTTTTTCTTTTTCTAAATGGTTAAAACAAACAAAAAATGGTTTAAAAGAGAGATATATTTTTGTGGAAGCTTCATTGGCCCAATAGTTGACGAATAGGTTAATTAGCCTTCTACACATGGTTTAGGATGTATTTAGTTCTATATATATATATTTTTTTAAACATATTATTTTCAAAGTCTATATTGTTTTTCGAAAATAATATATTTAAATTTTAAAAGAGGGATATATGGAATAAAAATGAGAAGTTAGGATTTTGATTTTAAATCCAACTCATAAATCAATTCGAGTAAGTAAGCCCAAATTTGTAGTGGTTTTTATAACGTAAAAAATTATGTCAATTTTCCAATGTTGCAAATTTGATCAAGGAAATTTGGGAGTTTAAGTTTTGTTCTCTTTTGACCAAAAAAAAAAAAAAAAGTTTTGTTCTCTCTATAAAACAAAGAAATTAGTGAAAAACTATAAATAAAGAAGAAAAAAACTCTAGAACAAATGGAAATTGATCTAAAAAACATAAAACATTTTGAACACATGTGATTATAATTTTGTTCGAGACTCCATCTCCTTACTCATAAGGAGGGAGGATTTACCGGTCTTTTCCAACTTCTATGTCGAGTTGACCCTAAGATGTTGGCTGATCGTCGTGTCAATCAAACAAATTTGTGAAATGTGATACATTTGAACTACATTGATGTGGTTGGTTCAGTATAGGAATTTGGAACTAGGGTAAAACATAAAGGAGAGATAAATGACTTTTTGGACTCATACTAACTTTCAGTCCAAGTATATCAAGTTTGGACTTGTGGATAGATATATAATCGGTTCTAAACTTTGTTACAAAAATATTTGTAGTTAAGTGGTGAAGCTGTTTACGTGTGTATTAATGTGTATTATAATATCTTTTTTGTAAGTTTGTCGCCACTAGTTTGTAAACAAGTTTATAAAATATGTCGACGAAAAGAAAGAAGAAAAGATTGTGTATTAATTTTCTGAAAAAAACATTACTAGTAAACCGGCCCAAATTTTTTATATTATTTTCATCACCGGCTCATATGTTTGATCTTTTAGAGCATGTTTATCGGTCTTTTTAAAGGTGCTAATTGATTAAAAAATAATAAAAAGAAGAGAGAGAATGAGATTAAAAAAAACGTTCATGGAGATCACACTTTCTTTAGGGTTAGAGCATCATTATAGATGATCTCATTAGAGTATTATTAGGATTAGTTTAGTAATAATTGTGTTAGTTGAGACCCATTTTGATACTTGCAGTTTTTAACTGTTTATTGGTGATACGTATCATAAGAATTAAAAACTAATTTATGTTTAGAAAAAAATATATTTTGAAAAATTAAAATCAAAGAATAATCAAATTACTATGGCTAAATATAAAGATTTTATAAAAACACAAACACAAATTTATTATGGTTCATAACCTCGCAGAGGTGAATTACAGATCGTAAAAACAAAGTAAAACATAAAATCGCATATAGTAAAATACAAAAAGGTAAAAATAAAACATAAAAAAATGATCATGAAACCTCTTAACTCGGGTCTATTGTCTAGCTCTGCTAAATTTGTGTCAAATATGCTCGACCAAATCAGCTTTCAATTGTAGATGCATTTTTTTCTCACGAACCCGAGCTCGATTCGCCAACATATTATTTGCAATTGTGGATGGTGTTCTAGCAAACGCATAGTTGACTCGTTGTGAAGTCGAGGTTCCTTCTTCTCGTGTGAAATCTTGTGGGTTTGTCGGAATCTCTTGGTCCCGTTTGTCTTCTACTATCATATTGTGCAATATGATACATGCTTTCATGATCTTTTCTATTTTGACCTTATCCCAACTAAGAGCTGGGTTTTTGATAATTGCAAATCGAGATTGCAACACTCTAAAAGCACGCTCGACATCTTTTCTAACACCTTCTTGCTGAGTAGCAAACAATGAAGCTTTTGGACCTTGGGGCTGAGAAATCGATTGTATGCAAGTTGCCCATTTCGGATAGATACCATATGTGAGATAGTACGCCATATTGTATTGGTGACCATTAACAGTGTAGTTGACCTCTGGAGCTCGACCTTCTAATATATCATCAAACACTGGTGAGCGGTCAAGAACATTGATATCGTTAAGAGTACCTGGAAGTCCAAAAAATGCATGCCAAATCCAGAGATCTTGTGAAGCCACTGCTTCTAGCACGACTGTGGGTTTTCCATGTCCTCGTGAATATTGTCCTTTCCATGCCGTCAGACAATTCTTCCACTGCCAATGCATACAATCAATGCTTCCTACCATCCCAGGAAATCCCCGAGTCTCTCCATTTTCGAGCAATCGTTGGAGATCCTCCACTGTTGGCCTTCTCATGTACTCATCTTGGAATAAAGTTATAACTCCATCCACAAAACAATCTAGGCATTTGCCAGCAGTTGTTTCACCGATCCGGAGGTATTCATCCATCGTATCAGCTGACAGACCATATGCTAAATTTCAATTCGCGGTTGTACATTTTTGTATAGCAGAATGACCAGGCCTTCCACTAGCATTTGGTCTCTGTTCAAAGTATGGCACCTCATTGGAGAATCTATGAACAATACGCAAGAACAATGGCTTGTTCATTCTAAAATGTCGTCGGAATTTATCAGCGGGATAAACTGGATTATCACTAAAATAATCATTTCATAACTGATTATGGCCATCCTCGCGTCTTCTTTCGATAGGTACTCGTCTTTTTCTTTCTTTTTTCACCGTTTCTTCTTGCATGATTCCTTGAAGACATTCTTCATAGCCTTGATCAAAAAGTTGATCGTAAGTTTCTTCCCAAATTTGTTCGTAATTCTCGTAATTTTCATAGAAATTAGGATCGTTGTTTGGATAAGAAGACATGGTTTTGTTTTGTTTGGTAATCTAGAAAAAAAAATGTGACTGAAAATGAACTTGCAAAGTAAAACTTTGTGAATAAGAGAATTTGCAACGAGAGCTTGTGATTAAGAAGAAAGTTTGTGAAAAAAGTTTGTGAATAAGAAGAGAAATGATTAGAAAAAATGTGAATAAGAATAAAAAGAGGAATCAGAAAACTTTGTGAATAAGAAAATTTGTAACAAGAGCTTGTGATTAAAAAGAAAGTTTGTAAATAAGAAGAGAAATTATTAGACAAAATGTGAATAAGAATAAGAAGAGAAGTGAGAAAACTTTGTTGCAAAATAATGAAACCAAAATAATGAAAGACTAGATTTATAGAAGTTGGTTTATATTACAAATAGAAAATGACAAACAAATACACATCCATCGGAATAGAAAACCACATTACAACCACATTTGCAAAAGTATTGTGCTTCTTGTGAAGTAAAATGACAAGAACATATCCATCAGAATAGAAAACCACAAACAAATACACAAAAAGACAAGTTACAAATGAAAGCAGACCACATGGAGCAAACATCTATCCGAATACATAACAAATCTTGTGAAGCAAAAAGACAAGCACCACTAGTATTACATCTCCACCGCATCACTCTTTTCCTTTTGCCCTGTACCGAAGAGCAAACAACAATTAGATTACACTACTTTTAGAAAAACAGAAGACAAGATTATGAAACAAGATAATGTGCAATTAAAATCAGAACAATGAGAACAAAATCACAATAATCTTACCTTCTTCATTATACATCTCAGTCATAAGCTTGTTTTTCAGATTAAGTTTCATCTCCGAGAGTGGTTCAACTTTGGCAATGAGACACTCAACTATTCTATGCTTGGACAATCTTTCTTTAGCTTCCAACTCCTCCTTCTTAACCTTCCACATCCCTTCAATCACCTTTAGGGTTTGAGAATTCCCCTTTGCCTCTTCAATCTTCCCCTTACCTCTCTTATTCTCTTGCTTCTTTGCCGCCTTAACACCCATGGGTCTGTCCTCTGTTTCGTCCTCCACGTTAAAGACAGTGTTGGAGGTGGAGGAATCACCTAGCTTACTTCTTTTGAAGGTTTCTTGACTTTTATCAGTGACCAAACTACACCATTTCTGCTCAGTTTTGAGGATATTCCAAATGGGTTCCAAGTTGAACTTCAGGTTGTGATCGGAGTAGTACAACTCGTGAGCTGCCTGCATATACTTCTCATCATTCCATCCACTATGGTAGGTACGATTCACATACTCATAACAGCCATTAAACTTGCTAACAATCTCACTCATCTTCGTCCACTTCTTCTTACATACATTGGCTGATCTCTTGGGAAATTTGGAACAGTAGGATTTGCAGCATAACATGCTGCGAACCTTTGCCAAAAGGTTCCTCCTTTCTACTCATTATCCACTATTGGATCTTTAGAGGTGTTTAACCAAGCCAAGCACCTACCAGTGTTATCTGTTCTGCCAATTTCCATCTCACATTACTTAGGGTTTTTTTAGCTGAATGTGTTTGGTCAGAAGGAGAAGGTGTTTGGTGAGAAGGGGACTGTGTTTGGTAATAGGTTTGTTGAGACATCATCTCTGGTTGGGAGTTCAAGAGACCGGTGAAGGTGAATGTGTTTGGAGGTTGTTGTGTTTGAGAGGAGCTGAATGATTTCGTAAAATCAATATTCATTTATGTAGAACTGAAAGATGGAAACAAAGAAGAAGCAAAGCACTCTCAGTTTAGCAGATGGTTGGGTTATTACAAGTATTTAAATGAGAAACTAGTGTTGTCAATTTTGGGTTAGGTTTAGTGGTTAGAGTCGCTGGCTTAACTACCTAGTATCTCATCACCATCAATTACCATTACGTTGAGTAGTTGAGAGTTGTGTAATTGTATTTAAGTTTTGTTTTTTAAATTTTTTAAGTTTTTTAGTTACGCACTATGAACAGACACACACACACACCTAACTATTTAGTCATTAATTACCATCTATAAACAGACACACAGACATTTACATTACTACTAGTTGATTAACAGACATACACACACACACACACAAATTAGTATTTACTCATCAATTACCATCTATGAACAGACACACAGACATTTCCATTACTACTACTTGATTAACAAACACACATTTATATCATTACCAATTTTTGATTAACAACCTAAATATGACCAAACACACAAACACTTTCACTTACGAATACACAGGAGAATCTATCAACAAACATACACACACATCACTACTAATTGACTAACAGACACAAACACTTTCATTTACGAACACACAGATTCATCTATCAACAAACATACACACACTTCACTACTAATTGACTAACAGACACATACACTTTCATTTACGAACACACATATTCATCTATCAACAAACATACACACACATCACTGCTAAATTGATTAACAGACACAAACACTTTCGTTTACGAACACACGGAATCAACTCAGATTCATTTATGAACTTCTCGAACCACATACATTCATATATGAAAAGACATATTTATCGAAGAACAAACACGAACAAACAGACACAGACACAGACAACAGACTAACCTCATACGTCCATGCTTCTGACTTTTCATGAGGGTTCATTCCTTCTCAGAACACCGAGTATCCTAGTAGCCGGAAGGTCCCTGAAACACGAAAAGTGCGAATTAAAATACAGAATCTCAATCAAAACACTTGGACTCAAGAATAGATCTAATACAGGAGGAAAAATAATCGACATGCAAGATTCGAGAGATGTAACTTATCTGATAGGGTTCGAAGAGATGACAGATGGAGAGAAGTCGACTTATGGGATGGAGGAGACAGATCCAACCTTCACAGATCTAATCGGATCAATTCCTCTGAAGGGAGAAGAATCGACATGCAAGGTTCGATTCGGTTGTGAAGGCCTTCAGATGTTCGAGAGATCGATTTCATCAGAGACCATCGCAGAGAAGAAAAGAGGATCGACGATCGAAGAGAAGAGAAGAGACGGAGTCTTCGTTTTTTCGCGATCGCAATCGCTTGTGTTTCGTCGCCGTTGAGAGAATCTATGAGAAGATAATAGAATCACAAAGAAGAGAAGAAGAGAAGAAGATCAAAGCCGATCGAAGAGAAGCGACGGCGTCGCCGTTGTTTCGCGATCGCCGTCGAGAGAGAATTTCTTTCTCCAAAACACGAAATGAACAAACTTGTTTCGATTCCCCTAACCCTAAAAATCGACGGTCCAATTACACAACGCCACGTGGCAAGTTTTACTGTGCAACTCGGATCAGTTTACTGATACAATTAGGCCTCTAAAGAAACCCAAAAACACTTAGGGGGTGTTATTGGATGAATGATTTGAAATCAATTCCATAAGCTTTAAAATCTTTGAAATTTTAAACTCTGATAGAATTTATTTGAGTGGATTCTAAAAATCTATGTAGTATCCTTGAGATTTGATTTTTAATTATTTGTTCACTAAACTCCATTCTCATGTGATTTCAAATCCATTAAAAAACAAAGACTTCCAAAATCTTTTAAAGTTGAATAACAGTGGATTTTAATTATAGATTTGAAATTTTCTATTGAATAACACCTAGGTTGCATGGAAACTTCATTTTATGACGTTTCACGCTTCGGAATCGGAATCGGAATCGGAATCTCTTGGAATCTCTTGGAATCGCTGTGGAATCGCGATTCCAAAAATTATCATTTTGGAAGCGCTTTGGAAGCGTCCGATTCCAATTTGGAAGCGCCTTGGAAGCGTCTGATTCCATTTTGGAATCGTGATGGAAACTTTTTTTCATTTTGGATGATAAAAATTAAATATTAAAAAACTTAAAAAAGTTTGATATTTTTATAATTTAGAGAGAAAAACCCCTAAAAATATGACTCATCACATCCCTAGTCACTAAGAAGTAAGAACGATTATGATTTCGCTCACAATCTATGTAGAAGGACTCTTTAAGCTTCCAATGTATTTCTCGGCAATCTCATAGAAGAACATGATATATTTCATACTATATGTAATGAAACTATTCTTAAAAGATATGAGTTTGAAGATATTTCCCTCGACAAACTAAAGGTAGGAACCAACATAAATATGTAGTCTAAATTCTTGATTTTAGTATGATGGGTTGTTTATTCTAGTTAAGTTACTTAATACTTTTATGATCCAATTTGTAAATGAAGTTTTTCATTTTGGTTTAGTTTTGAATGTTAAAAAGTATTTATATATATATATATATATATATATATTTGGTATAGTTTTACGCTTCCAAAACGTACCCGCTTCCTAATTTTTTCAAAAAAATTGCTTCCGCGTTTCCGAACGTTTCGCTTCTACGTACCCGTTTCCGATTCCATGCAACATAGAATAACACAAGATTTTAAAATCCTTAAGATATGATTTTACAAATATCATATCCAATAACACTGGATTTTAAAATATGATTTAAAATCATTGATTGAATAACAGTGAATTTTGATTAGATTTAAACTCTGTTAAAATCCATCATTTAATAACACCCTCTTAATTAATCTAATTGGGCTTTTGATATCTACATGAAATCACCTATAATGGTGCTCTTAATGACATTTTGTCTCCACGTGTCACTTACTTAGTGATTAAGCTATTAAAAAATTAAAATATATATTTTATTTTTTTAATCAATTCCTAAAAACTTTTTTAACGGTTCATGTACAAATATTCTCTTACAGTTTTTAGTTGCCTCCTATAATTTCATCAATACGCTAGTAACTAGCTAGCTCCACAATCCCCTTTTCTTGTTTTGCTTCACTGATCCCACCCAAAAAATTTGGGATACATCTTATAATTTGCTGAACACGTTTGGTTTCGATCTTTTCATCTTCGAAGCTTTTAATCCCCTTAGACGAGATCCTCTTTTGACCGCCACTAGGCTAAATACACTATCAAAAACTAAATATGAGAATCTGATTTGATACCATTTATTAAAGCTTTTTTTATTACATGGTGTACATTTACGGTTTACAAACCATTCAGATAGTACTGTTTAAAGTAACTGATTATACTTGAATGTATATTATCATCAACTTGCTAACAGTGAGTCGACTTGATTTTTTCCACCAGGACCCTTTTCCCTAATCAGAAGACGGTACTTGTCGAACCTGATCGGGTTATAAAGAGCAGGTTGGTTTTCGGTTACTAGTTCTTCGATTGGTCCAATTGGGATATCACTTCTCGGGTTGTAGAAGAACGCCAAAGAGACTCGATCCTTACCGGAATTAACGATCACCTGATGCTCCACGCTTTTGTAAATTCCATTGCTAAGTATCTACAAGTTGATCCAAACATATTATTGGTTAGTATTCTAGAAAGTAGCTTAAATATCACATTATACCAAGATCATTCTATGGTCTTATTAAGCTATAAGAAGTTGTTGAGTGTATAAGTTTCTTTTTGTTTATTACTCAATATACTTGAGTCTATATATAGTTGTTGTATGTGACTTTGATCGTTAATGAGAAATTTCACTTTCACATTAGAAAGTTAATATGGTATCTTTTGTCAAATTAACATTATCGTTATAGAAATGCACCAGTGAATATAAACACAATAAAAATACTAGATCTAAACCAAGTAGCTTTTGGACCAGGGACATGTCAGATCCTTCCAAACAAGTGAGAAGTCTAGTCCCCTTAGTTCGAGGCTGCTTTGGAGGGACTTAATAACGACGGAAAGACATAGGAACATGGACTCCAACTCATCGGATCCACTTTAACTAAATTTAGAAGGTAATTAGAAACAATACCTGAATCTGATCTCCAATGTTAACAATGAAAGCATTGGGGACGGATTTAACCGTGATCCAGCGATCACCACGACGGACCTGGAGGCCAGGGACCTTCTCGTCAGGGAGGAGAATGGTGATGCCACCAGGGTCAGAATGGGAAGAGAGACCTAAAGTAAGATCTGGCTGAGGGCATTTTGGGTAGAAGTTTGCTCTTAGGCAAGCCCCAACTTTGTCTTCTCCTCCTAAGGCCTTCATGAGAAGGTTTGGTTCTAAACCTAAACTCTCTGACAATGTTTCCACGAGCCTCTCGCACAACTTTTTCACTTCCTCTCCGTACTCTTCGATCAATTCTCTGCACATTATTTTTCCACGAAAAGTTAAATCCCAATTGTGTGTGTAAGAGAATATATAACGGAATATATCAATATTTGGTTTATACATTTATTTTCTCAGTAGTAATTCATTGGTTGCCTATAGAACAACTCTTTCTGAGATCGGTTTACTACTAAAGTTTGTGACTAACACCATCAGTAAAGATCCGTGGTAACACACAATGTTTACATATTATTTTTTCTTAAAACAAAACATTTGGTAGGTAAAAAAATATAGCATATATTAATAAAATAAAGTCATGTTTCACATCGTTATGACCACATGTAACGTGTTCACACATGAAACACGTGCATAAATAAACATTTAGACCAGACGGCCATGTGTGTACGTTATGAATGTTGAAAGCTACCCCTCCACATAATTCAGATGCATGAAACGCCTAAAAAAATACATATATCTACGACTATACATAAACCATCTATAGACGAAATAGACGTCAAAAACAAGGAAAAATAACACCACAATTAATTTTAACTACCATTTCTTACTGTTTCATTATTTATTATCACTATTTTCTCCATTTCCATTAAAAGGGCACTTATCGCCTTGTGTCACCAATCGGATCAACAAATAAACTACACGAATATATGCATATGTACATACCTGATCTTAGGAGGCTGAGATGGCCACTTGGAAGGGTTTTTTACAGAAGAAGGCGAGTGATTGAGAAAGAAATAATCACTCCAGTCTAATATAGCATCTTTCACTACCCCAAGTCGGCTTCCATATCCTTCGTACGTGTCCGGTGAGTTTGCATACTTTCGTTTCTCCTCCAGTGGTAGCTCAAAGAACTCTCGCCACGCTCCTCTCATTCTCTCCATCAGCTCGTGGCTCACACCGTGGTTCACCACTTGAAAGAAACCCCACTCCTCACACGCGCTCCTTACGCGTTTTAGCTCCTCCTGTTTCCCCCACACGTCACTCATGTCTACCACGGGGATTTCTATGTCAGCCTCGGTTTGGTCGGCGTTAATGACCGGTCTCTGATGAAGCGGCTTCACGTACCTGTTTGGTACGGTGGACATGCCGGTTTGGGACAAGGCTTGAACGGAAACAATCGGCTCGGGCCAGCATGCAACCATTTTTCTTTTCTTTTGTGAATTATTTAGTAATTTAGAAAGAGAGAGAGATGAGCCAAAGAGTGAAGGTCCTAGATGGTGAAAGAAGCGAGGAGGAGTGGGGGATATATATATATGGAAAAAAAAGTTTTAACCTAAACGAAACGTGAAACATTTAATGATACATTATTCTTTGATTCCCCACTTTCATTTATTGAATTTTAAGGTCGACCTTGTAAACTTCGCATAAGCAACTTGATGCTAAATATAATAAGACACGTTTTTAAGAGTTGTGGATAGATTATAGATGTCGACAATTAATAAGTATTACTTTTTGTGTCTTTAATCACTTTTAAAGTGAAGGAGATGGCGAACGAATTTCGGCGCCGTGCGATGGTTTACAACTCATTTATTAATTAACAAGAGTTTATGGGATGGACCTAATTAAAGCCAACACTTAGTTAGTTGTCGACTTGTCTTGTCCTACTCTAATTTTTTTTCAAAATAGTTAAACCATGTTACAACTTACCAGATTCATGGTCACAAACTAACACTACACTTTAACGTAGTGTTTTTTTTTTTAAATAACTTTAACGTAGTGTATAATACTATAACTTTAACGTAGTGTTACCGTTACAGTACTTTATTTGTCACAATAAATATATCAGCACAAAACTAGTTCATTTGTTCTATATATTATTAGATGTTTAAGAAATTTTTTAATTTTATTTGTACAATATTTTATTTGATATTTCTGGTTTTTTGAATTCTACTGTTCTTTTATGCTTGGTGGAGTTGAATTTTTTAATTAATTTGTTAAGAAAAAATCATTTCATAAGTTCACTTTTCTATAGAAAAAACATTTTCTTTTTTAAAAAATGGAGAGCGTACATACTAATATACAAGTGTTACGGCAAAAGATGTATTTCTATACTCCCTCTGTTCCTAAATGTAGAATTTTTTACAAAAAAAATTTGTTCCAAATTAATAGAGTTTTTACAGTTTTCTATGCACTTTTACAAATTCCAAAACAAATATTGAAATACTATTGGTTAAACTTTATTGAAAACTGTAAATCGTAGAAATCAATGCATTTTCTTAATTACCGTGCATTACCTTAAACATCTATTAATTAGGAACGGAGGGAGTACTTTATTACCCTCATAAATTAATAAATACGATAAAAATAAATTTTGCCAGTTTTAAATAATTGGATTAGTGTAAAAATAAATAAAATTCAGCTAAATAATAAAATAAAATATATTTTTTAAACCTTTTTGTAAAATATACTCCTACTAATATCATAAATGAATAATTATTCAAGTCACCCTGGACCGTGTTAGAGAACTTCAACCAAATTGAGATTGATACTTCAGGTAGAGATGAGTCTCATCAAAGGTGATTCGTCCATGCCACATGGCCAAAGGTGATTCGTCCAATCCAAGGAAGGTTATCTTATCCCGAAAAAAGTATATCTTAAATATATTTACAATATATATATATATATATTTTTTGATTGGTATATCTAAAATATATCTATTATATAGAAATATATAATTTAAATTAAAAAAACTTGTTAGCTAGCTCATGACTCACGAGGATTAACTCGCGTAACTGATCAACTTACTTAATTTTGATTACTTAATTTATTCATTAAATGAGCATGGAAAATATAGTTCATACTCATAATATATGAGGTAAGCTGAGTCAGCTCATGAGTTAACATTTAAGGTGATTTTATATGATTTGTCAAATCCTATGTTATTGAATCATAGATTTTAAAAACTTTGTTAAAATTCAATGTTTTTGACTTAGTGATTTAGAAAAGTTAATTCAAATCTAATGTTATTGGAAATATATTAAAGATTTGATTTTAAATGATTTTAAGAGATTTAAGAGGGATTTCGGAGAATGCCTTAGTTAAAAATAAAAAGAGTGAAATCACATGGTTTTAGGTGGGATTGTAGAAGATTTAATAATAAATGTTATGGAATCACACAAAATCACTAAAATCATCTAAAAACACAATAAAACTTAAATCACCTCAAATGCTTTGTTCAATACACCCCTCTAGAGCAGTCTTGTTTCGAGTTGTAGCTAGACAAATAGGTGTTTCCGTATCCACAATAGTAGCCAAACATTCAAAATCTATTAGGATAACACATAACAGTTCTCTTATTTTAGATAAATCTTAATCGTTGATTGCTTTTGTCAATTTTGTTCCGAGTTAGCTTCAGTGAGGGTCCCATACTTATTAATATCTAGGGTTGATTACTAAAATACACACTTTTCCAAAACTATTAGCTTTTATAGACACTTTTTGAGATTGACACACTTTCACTCCACTTTCTCATATTTTACACCAACTTTTAGACTAAATTACCCTCTCTTTTTTTGCACATGGTTTTGGGGACCACAAGGTTTGGGACCACATGACTTGATTTTTTTTCTTTAATAAAAAAACCCAACTATTATTCTCTCCATTCATTTTCAATTTTGTTTAAATATAAAATGTGAGAAAAATATGATTCAATTTTTACTTTCTTGCTTTAACTTATTCTTTTTCTTTCTTTTCCTTATAAAGTATTTAATTTTAGTATTGGATTGAAAGAAAAACAAATTTTCTTACTAGATCATATATTTCTAATACAATGTCGTGAATGGTTCAGTTTAGATTAATTAATTTGGACAAAGAAATCAACACAAAATTGTTTGACTAATGAACTAACAAACTCAATGAAACGATTTGTAACCATAAAACCATAACCATGTATATCGTCCATATGGATAACATACCTTATGAATCTAGCAACATATTTCTATGTCAACGAACTCTATACGTTTACAAAGCAAAACATAGTTTTATAAGTAAAGTACAAAGTATTATCAATAGACTTGCAAGATGAGGGGAACTATCCATAAAACACTAAACATGAATCACTCATTACACTAACCACAAAACTTTAACCCTAAATCATTAACCACAAAACTTTAACCATAAATTATTAACCACAAAACTCTAACCATAAATCACTTCTTATCACCATCACTTGTGTACCTTGATGACCACTATTGAAAGAAATGTGAGGAGAAGAAGATTGAGGATCAAACTCTCTCACTTATGGATCTAAAGGGAGCTAAAAGAACATATTTTAACCATTGGTGCAAATTTTGTCACTAAAAGATCAACCATCAAAGTTGGATGGTTGGTATGCATAACAATAAATATGTAAAAGTATGGCCACAAAAATTTAAAATATTCAATGCCACAAACATTTTACAAAAGATTAGCAATTATATAAAACAATAGCCATAAAACATTAACCATGAATCACCTTTCACACGTGTATTTCGGCACTCACCATTAGTCGACCATAAGTCATTGACCATAACCAATCACTTTTCACCTTTCAAAAACTAATTTAAAATCTTAAAAACTATTTAGAAATTAAAAATGAGGATAAAGAGAAAAAAAATCAGAAAATGAAGATAAGGAGAGAGAAAAGAGAAAAGTGACAAAGAATAAAAGAATGTAGGCCATGTGTTGAGTTAAAAAGAATAAAAATAAATAAAAGGGTAAATTGGTCTTTCTCTCTAATGAAAGTGTCTTGATAGTAGAAAATACTTATATTGGCTAATACTTTTGTAAAAAGTGTGTCTAAGTGTAAAAAACTCATATTTTCCAAAACTATTAGCTTTTATTACTAAAATACACACTTTTCCAAAACTATTAGCTTTTATAGACATTTTTTTAGATTGACACACTTTCACTCAACTTTCTCATATTTTACACCAACTTTTAGACTAAATTACCCTCTCTTTTTTTGCACATGGTTTTGGAGACCACAAGGTTTGGGACCACATGGCTTGATTTTTTTTTTTAATAAAAAAAGCCAACTATTATTTTCTCCTTTCTTTCTCAATTTTGTTTAAATATAAAATGTGAGAAAAATATGATTCAATTTTTACTTTCTTGCTTTGACTTATTTTTTTTCTTTTTTTCTTTTTTTTCCTTATAAAGTATTTAATTTTAGTATTGGATTGAAAGAAAAACAAATTTTCTTACTAGGTCATATATTTTTGATACAATGTCGTGAATGGTTCAGTTTGGATTAATTAATTTGGACAAAGAAATCAACACAAAATTGTTTGACTAATGAACTAACAAACTCAATGAAACGATTTGTAACCATAAAACCATAACCATGTATATCGTCCATATGGATAACATACCTTATGAATCTAGCAACATATTTCTATGTCAACGAACTCCATACGTTTACAAAGCAAAACATAGTTTTATAAGTAAAGTACAAAGTATTATCAATAGACTTGCAAGATGAGGGGAACTATCCATAAAACACTAAACATGAATCACTCATTACACTAACCACAAAACTTTAACCCTAAATCATTAACCACAAAACTTTAACCATAAATTATTAACCACAAAACTCTAACCATAAATCACTTCTTATCACCATCACTTGTGTACCTTGATGACCACTATTGAAAGAAATGTGAGGAGAAGAAGATTGAGGATCAAACTCTCTCACTTATGGATCTAAAGGGAGCTAAAAGAACATATTTTAACCATTGGTGCAAATTTTGTCACTAAAAGATCAACCATCAAAGTTGGATGGTTGGTATGCATAACAATAAATATGTAAAAGTATGGCCACAAACATTTAAAATATTCAATGCCACAAACATTTTACAAAAGATTAGCAATTACATAAAACAATAGCCATAAAACATTAACCATGAATCACCTTTCACACGTGTATTTCGGCACTGACCATTAGTCGACCATAAGTCATTGACCATAACCAATCACTTTTCACCTTTCAAAAACTAATTTAAAATCTTAAAAACTATTTAAAAATTAAAAATGAGGATAGAGAGAAAAAAATCAGAAAATGAAGATAGGGAGAGAGAAAAAAGAAAAGTGACAAAGAATAAAAGAATGTAGTTCATGTGTTGAGTTAAAAAGAATAAAAATAAATAAAAGGGTAAATTGGTCTTTCTCTAATGAAAGTGCCTTGATAGTAGAAAGTGCTTATATTGGCTAATACTTTTGTAGAAAGTTTGTCTAAGCGTAAAAAACTCTTCAAGAAGTTGGGATCTCTCAAAGTTGATGTGGGAGAAATCTTCTCATTTTGGGGAGAAAAATTTGATATACCAAACTAAAATAGTTTATTTAACTCTTATTATTTGCATTGAACAGTTACCAATTTCAGTTACATTTGGGTCTACATTGAACAAGATATGGAATTGGTTTTTTTACTTATGTAGATTCCTGAGCCTGTTTCTTTTCCTCACCAGAGAACAAATCCTTGTGATCGTTAGACTTGAGAGACGGCGACTCCTCGTCACTTGAATCCAAAACAAACACCGGTTGTTTTGGCGTTGGAAGATCCATTGTTGACGTTAGCATTGACACAACTTGTTTGATGTTTGGTCTGTCCATTGCTTGGTGTTGGACACAGAGCAAACCTATCTGAACACATCTCATCAGTGCTTCAACTGAATCAGAATCAGCAATGTCTTGATCCAGTAGATCTACTCCTCCGGTTTCACTCCATGATTCCCATGCCTGTTACAACGATCCAAACCCCGCAAAAAAAAACTATAAGAACCAAGTAACCAGGATTTGTCTCAGTTTGATTGTAATAAGATTTAATTTCTGGATCTTACATATGCAAAAAGGTTTTTGTCTTCTTTTCCATAACTAAAGCTCGATATCTCTCTTCCGCTGATGATTTCCAGCATCAAAACTCCAAAGCTATAAATGTCAGATTTCTCAGAGAATGTCCCTGTAAAGGCATACTCAGGAGACATGTATCCCCTGTTCGGATATCGAATGATTTAGAAAAAAGGTTTAGTACTGTGACAACTAGAAGAAGAAGAAGAAGAGGAGTGATTCTTACAAAGTTCCAAATACTCTGCCAGTGTTGTCTTGATTTTGAGTTCTTTGAAACATCCGAGCCAAACCAAAATCCGCTATTTTTGGATTCATCTTCTCGTCCAAGAGAATGTTGCTGGCTTTTAGATCGCGATGTACAACTCTGAGGAATGAGTCACGATGGAGATAGAGAAGTCCACGAGCAATACCTTGAATGATATTGAATCTCTTAGGCCAATCAATTTCCAGCTTCTTCTTCAAATCTATAGAACGGAAACCGATTAGCATCTAAATCACATAATATAAATGACGAATGCAGAAAGTAGGAACTGACCAAAGAGAAAAGTATCAAGGCTTTTGTTCACCATAAAATCATATATTAATAGCTTCTCTTCTCCTTCAATGGAATATCCTAAAAGCCGAATCAAGTTTCTGTGTTGTAGTTTTGAGATGAGTTTTAATTCGTTCATGAATTCCTCTGTGCCCTCTACAGAGCTGCTAGAAAGGCGTTTAATAGCTATTTCTTTCCCATCGTTTAGCTTTCCCTAATCAAAAAGAGAATGCTGAGATGCTGAAATTATCGGTCGTATCTTATATTATCTTTTACCTTATAAACTGTTCCAAATCCACCTTGACCGAGTTTATTTGAGATGCTGAAATTATCGGTCGCAGTCTGAATGGTATGCAACTCAAAGTAATCTAAACCTGAGACATCTTGTGATTTCAAATTATTCTTCCAAGAATCTTCTGAAGTTTCTATAGCTACACGAGATTGACCTACAAGTTACATGTATCCATGTAGCATTCGAGGATTAGCCCAAAGCTCAAAATAGACAAACTTCAAGCATGTAAATCTGACAGCTAAAGGGAAACAGAACCAAGAAAACAAAGAGAGACATTAAGAGCCAACACTTGAGCTTTTTGGAGTCTCACCATTTTTTTTCAGTCTGTATCTCCAACAAGCAAATGCCACAAGCCCCAAGATTAAAAACATGGAGAGGCTGACAGTGATAACAACGACGATCTTGATTCGCTTGCTCTGACCTGAGAGAATCACCAAGAAACTAAACTGTAAAGACCATATTGCTATTGAAAAAAGAACATGGTAGAGAAAGATAAAAAGTAATGTAAACCGGAAAAAGGTGATTTGTGATGTCTTTAAGCTCTACCTAACTCAGAACGCGCAAGACGGATGGAAAGAAACTCTCCTCCTTCAGTAAACTGAACGGTGTCCAATAGCTCCTGGTTCCACACCAAGCATCCAATTCCATTAATATAGGAAAAGGCCGAGCAAGAACAGTTGCGGAGACATCCTTGATGGCATTGTTCTGCATCATTAAAGCTTGCCAGTTCGTAAGAATCCGGAAGCTTCATATTGGCAACATGGTAAAATCCATCTGTTGTATCTTTGCCTTGAGTTGTTGAAGAAGAATTTCCCTGACATGATGATAACTCTGTTCGTCTCACGCACCCACGAGTCCAGTTCCCATTATTCCATTCATCATCTGACTTTGGCACAAACCCTCTCAAGCATTTGCAGGTTGGAGTACTAAAAGACCTGATACACAAACCATTAGGTCCACATGTACCGTATAGATCACATGAGCTTAGAGGACCTTCGAAATGCTGAATCCACCCAGTGGTGTCACTGTTACTACGGTAAATATCTAATGATCCATCTGTTGTTAACTTGATGTATGACACATCAAAATTTCTTATGGCACAAAAAGTTAAAACCCCTGTGCCATTCACCACATCTTGGACCATTGTTAATGGATTTACATAAGTTGCATCCATTTCTGGTATCCCTGAGAACCTTGTTTCCACCCATGGCCCACTTCTCCAATAAGGTGATGAGCCTTTCCATACAAGTCCCTGAGGTGGAACGTCTTGAGTAAGCTCTGCTACAAATTCCCCTGAAGATGGATCTGTGTTACTCTTCCAAGAAGTCAACACACGCCTCGTGTTGTTAGGAATATCATACATCAGCGATGACAAAGGAAGCATAGTATCCGTAGGATGCTCCATACTCTGCCATAGATATGTTCCAGTAACATTATCTACGACAACAAGATTTCCCGAGTCTAAGAGCTCAGCACGACATTTGTTAGACGTAACCACTTCTTCTCCAGATGACCAGAGAACTTTTTGTTTCTCATCAAGCAAGATGAGGCTTCCATTACTGCTGATTGTAAGATTCGCCGTGGAACTCGTGACTGGATTCTCTCTGTTAGCTACCCAAACATATACCCGAGGAGTGACTTTCTTGAACCAGATTCCAACGTATTGATTTCGAGAGCTGTTAGGACTGAAGAATCCTAGCTCAAAGGATCCATTAGGAGAGCTCAGAGTTTGTCTTATCGACAAAGGACTCGATGTGGTTATAGCTGCAAAGCCAGAACTTGAGAACATGGTTAACAAAATCAAGCAAGGAAAGTAAAAAGCACTCATCCTTACTCTCTATGTGTCTGCAAGAGATCTTCCTTCAGAGATTTCAATGTAATGAGTAAAGAAAATGTTATTTCAGATGAATATGAAACCTAATAGATGTTCTGATATTCAAAAGACTATCTTGACCAAGCAATCTTATTGGCATCTACGTACATTAATTCAAACATCTTAAATTGACCAAATAAGCCACACAATTCTAATTTAGTACCACACATATCACATCACTTGACTTTTTTTTTACAAATTTGACAATCTCTGGTGCATGAATGAATCATTCATCAAAAGATCTCAGTGTCATTATACGGAATAAAGTACATTACTTTGAATAAATCAACTGAAAAAAATAAAAATATTCACAATTCTTGAACTAAAATACTAGGGAATCATATCCAGTGATGATCAATCATGTAAATACAACAACGCAATCAAAAGACTTTTTGTGTTTACCTATGTTCACAAGTGGGTATTGTCTCTTTTGCTAAGTTGTAGAATCCAGACGAAGCTAAGTATTAAACAAAGACTTCTCTTTCAGGCATTTCAAACACCTTTATTGCAATCCTTTGCAAAGAAACAGTCAAATGGTCCAAACCCATTGATTATTCAAAAGCTAAATTACAGATTGATGCCATCATTTTGGCGTAAACGCTTCTACCCAAAGTTTTAATGGGAAAATCTTTGAGTGATTTCTGAAGTACAATTCTACGAGTGGTCTCTAACACTGTCGTTAGAAATCAGACTAAACCCAACTATAAGTTTTAGATGGGACCTATAACATTTCCTTAACCGAACCAAACCAAATCAAATCAAGAAGCTTTACAATTTGGGTTACAACCAAACCGATTTGGGTTCTACATTTTCAGTTTGCAGCAAGTTGATTGATACACAAGGAAACTTTATCGGCCATGTATTGTAGTTTGAGTTAAATCATTCAGGGACTCTGGGACTGAGACCACACTTTCTTGATCTTGGATCTTTAATGCGTATATGGGTTGTTTTGGTCTCGGTATATGGGTTGTTTTGGTCTCGGTATATGTGTTGTAGTTGTGATCATGGACACTACTTGTGAAATGTTGGGTCTGTCAATAGTTTGTTGTTGGATGCATAGTAAACCAATCTGAACACATCGAGCGACTTCAACTGGAGAACACGAGCTTGAAATATCTCGATCCAATAGGTCAATTCCACCGCTCTTGCACCAAGATTCCCATGCCTGGTAATATAAGTAAAATTGATAGGCTCTAAGAGATTGTTTGCATTGTGATTTGGAACACTAAGAGGACAGAGCAGATGTCTTACATATTGAAGAAGGCTTTTGCCTTCCTCTCCACAATTGAATGTTGAAATTTTCTTCCCGCTTATGATTTCTAATAGCAAAACACCGAAAGCATATATATCGGACTTCTCTGAGAACATCCCCGTCCATGCATACTCTGGAGACATGTATCCTCTGTTCAAATTTCAAACAGTTTGCTAAGTTAACATACATAATACTTTGATTAAGATTGTTATTGAAGCATAGTATATATACTTACAAAGTTCCAACAACCCTGCGAGTGTTGTCTTGGTGTTGGGTTCCTTGAAACATTCGAGCCAATCCAAAATCAGATATTTTCGGGTTCATCTTCGCATCCAAGAGAATGTTGCTGACCTTCAGATCTCGGTGTATGACCCTCATGCATGAGTCACGATGGAGATAGAGAAGCCCACGAGCAATACCTTCAATGATAGTGAACCTCTTAGGCCAATCAATCTGAAGCTTTAGCTTCAAATCTAGGCAATAAGATAAAGCATATTAGTGAGAAAGGCAAAAGATTTTCATGTAACGAAAGAAATGAGAAAAATGTAGAGGCAAATGCATAAGAAGCAGACCGAAGAGAAAAGTGTCGAGGCTTTTGTTCACCATAAATTCATAAATCAGTAGCTTCTCTTCACCAGCGATGCACCATCCCAAAAGTCGAACCAAGTTTCTGTGTTGTAGTTTTGAGATGAGTTTTATTTCATTCATGAACTCGTCAGTACCCTGTCCAGAGCTGCTAGAAAGGCGTTTGACAGCTATCTCCTTCCCGTCTAACAGTATTCCCTACAAGCAAAGTTACAGATAGTCATGCATAGAAAAAATGACATAGAGATGAGAAGAGCTAGGAGAACCAATTATCGCTTACTTTATAAACAGGACCAAATCCACCTTGACCAAGTTTGTTTGAGACATTGAAGTTATTGGTAGCAGCTCGTATGGTATTCATCTCAAAGAATGTTAAACCTGATATTTCTTGTGGTTCCAAACCATGTTTCCATGAATCTTTTCACCCGAGTTGATCCCAGCAAGCCACAAATGTCTCTGAGTTAGTACTGAATTGGTAGAAGTGTAGCAAACTAAAGCTCAGTAGAGAAGCTTCAAGTAAATGTATATATGCAATACCAAAATTAAATTTCTATAAGCTAAGAAAGCAACCATGATTCCTATGAGCAGATACAGGTCTAAGTGTAGATTTGACCACGAGATGTTAGATAACTTTTCTCTGCTTCGCTTTGGTTATAGAATTAGAAATAAAAGCAATGCTAAGGAAAATAGCTTTTCCAGTGTCTCACCATTTTGTTTGGCTTTGTATCTCCAGTACTTATACAAGATAAAGGCCAACATCACAAAAATGGAAAGGCTGATGGTAGTAGCAATAATCTTGGTTCTCCTGCTTCCACCTGAGTGATTTATCACAAAACAAATTTGTAAAAAGTAAAGCCATGTTGCAACAGAAAAGAACACTATAAACGAAGTTCTAAGAGCGATAAAATTTTGATGGGTTTTATGAAAAAAATGCCTTTCAGCCCCACCTAATTCTGAACTTGCAAGACGGATGGAAAGAAACTCCCCTCCAACGGAAAACCTAACTGTGTCCATTAGCTCCTGGTTCCAAAGCAAGCATCCAATTCCAGTAACATAGGCAAAAGCAGTGCATGTACAGTTTCTAAGACAACCCTGGCGGCATTGATCTGCATCCACGACGAAGCTTGCATATTCGTAGAAATCAGGAAGCTTTACATTGGTCATAGGATAGAAGCCGTCTGTGCCATTTCCTTGTGTCTTTGTAGATGAGTTTGCCTGACACGATAATTCTGTACGCCTCATACAGCCAGAACTCATGTTCCCATGCTTCCACTCCTCCATGGATTTTGGTACAAACCCTTTGATGCAGGTACACTTCGTGGGAACAGACATCACACACAACCCAAAAGTCCACATGCACCATACAGATCACATGATTTCAGTGGAGACTCGAAGCCAAGACCCCAACCTGTCCCATTGTACCGAAAAGCTTTGTTGATCCCTCTGATGTTATGACAACACGTGCAAGTCCAGAGGTTCTCTGAAAATAAGAGAAGTACCCTGTTCCATTTCCTACATCTTGGGAAAGGCTAAATGGACTGGCAAATGAATCATCCATAAATGGCACACCAGCAAACCCAGTCTTAGCCCATGGACCGCTTCTCCCGTAAGGCGTTGAGCCTCTCATAGTAAAGACCTGTGCTGGCACTTGGGATGTCATCTGAACTACAAAATCACCAGGGGATGGATCAGTGTGGCTTTTCCAAGAAGTCAATACTCGCTTTTCTCTGGTGGCAAGGTTGTACATCAAGGAGGACTGAGGCAACATAGTATCACCAAGATTCTCAAAACTTTGCCACAAAACATTTCCTGAAACATCATCAATAATGACAAGATTTCCGGTATCTAAGAGCTTTGAATGACACTCGTTAGACGTGGAAGGCTCTTTGGTTGACCAAACAACGTTTCTTCTGCTGTCAAGCAAGACAAGACTTCCATTTCTGCTGATAGTGAGGTTTGCTACAGGGTTCGTGACTGGCGTTTCTCTGTTAGCCACCCACACAACCACCCGTGGTGCAATTTTCTTAAACCAGATTCCAACATATTGATTCTGAGAGTTGTTAGGACTAAAGAAGCCTAACTCATAAGATCCACCAGGGGAACTCAAAGTTTGTCCTAAGGACAAAGGATTTGCTCTAGTTATAACCGCGTAGCCACATCTTGAGGTTGTAGTTAGCCAGAGCAAGCAAGGAAAGAGAACAATACTCACCTCTCTCACGTATATTCCCATGTGTCCAGAAGTGCCTGTCTTCAGATCTGAATGTATGAACAAAATATTATTTTTGATAAACTGAAAGCACTAAGAACAATATCTCCCTGGTGTTTCTCCTTCCAAAACAGAAAGAAAATGTAGCATTGACCATCTAAAAGAAAATTGTATTATTCTACCCAATTTTATACCGTTCACATCACATCACTTGACTTTTTACAAATTTTATAATACTTGGTGCAAGAATGTATCAATCATCAGAAATCTTAGCGTCATCATACAGATAAAGTACAATACTTTGAAAATCTCAACTGCACAAGAGAACAAATATCTACAATTTCACACTTTCCCTGATAAGTCAACGAAAAAGAGTGCTCCAAATGATGTAAGTTACCTGAATGCTACATAACCATTTTTATAATTTTCCCAGTCATGATCATTTGATCTATATACTTTATAGATAAACGAAGTGATAACTACACGTTGATCAATCATATACCGTCATACTCAGAAGATGTATTCTATTGTTTTATATTCAGACACCTCATTCTTTGACTAGGCATTAGAAAAAATACCAAGCTGATGAAAGAATATGCTTCAGGTTTCTCTCTCACAAACTGAAAGAAAATCTAACCATTGGAAAATAAAAGTGTATACTGCCCAAATAAAAACTCTTTGTTACATTTAGTTTGTCTATGATCAGTATGTAGTAGAGAACATATAGTAATAATTGAGTTTTACTACACATAATCTAACAAAAAGCTAACCATTTACCCAACCAATTATTCTAAGACAAAGACTGTTCAGCATTTACATGTACTAGGAAAGACTTGAAAGGAAAACAGAATTCCAAGTGATAGTTACCTGGATGCTTCCATACATGAGGATTGTTACGTTTTTTGACAGGTCTTCACCGCTTTCCACAGCTTTCATCCACTATAACCTGTTCAGTGAGTCGCTGTAAACGATTTTGTTACGTTTTCGTTTACTTATGACATTCCCAAAATGGTATTTTGAGCTGTTCGACTTGTCATCTTGGTTCTGTGTAGTGTATGCCCACTCAGGGACTTCCTGCTCTTGCATTAGACGGGCACTGTAATTCTCGTACCTTCGTCTCTTCTCATCCATTCGCTCAAACATCCAAAATTCATCTTCAGCACGGCCCACAAGCCAATTTATTTCCCTCTCACTGGGGACATCATTACGGATTCATTTGCTCATGATGACCTCTTCTAGCATCTCTCTTCTTTCTTGTGCTGTTGATGTAATCACAAAAGCCACATCAAGAGATAACCATATCGATATACAGAGCAGAAGCCATCACAAACTTAACAGTTGAAGTTGTGTTGAAAAGTCCAGTTAGAATGACGTTGGCATCAATGCCCATCTTTTGCTTTGCACGCTCCGACATTACTTCTTCAATAGAGCCAACACTAACCAAAACAAATACTCTGACTTCCTTCTTCTGCCCTATTGGTCCATTTGAGGGTTCCAGTCACTGTCTGCAGTTTGCAAGTTCAAACCGAGACCTTGGGCACGCTTGCCAGATGAAACATGAAGTATTGCTATAGTAAAAGCCCTCTTCGATCGGTCTTCGTGGTACCATTGAGTCTGAAATACTTGAAGTCGTTTAAGTGTCAAGTAATCTCGAAAAGAATTCTGTGTGTCCAGCCTTGGCAGGAACCAATCAAGGAGCTCAAATATCCTCACAATCTCCGGTTTCTTCCACATGTTGTAGTCTCCTCCAACAAACTAGATATTAATAATGCTTACAACACTTTCTTAATTGCCTCGTAAGATTTTGCAGACACTTTGATTTCCAAGAACCTGCACATTACAATTACATATCCATATCAAATAGAGTAGCCATAAACATAATAGTTAACTAACATGATTTGACTAGAGAGATATTCTTTCTTTTTTTTAAATGGCCACATTTCAGCTATTATTCTTGAAATTGAATCATGATACCAAATGTAATAACTGAATTCCACATAGAGAATTTAAATCACAAGTTCAACTACAACAAGCGTAATCTGAAACTCTAATCCAACAAACAAGAACAGAGCCAGAAGTCACCATAACTAAACTCAAAGCGCAATGATGCTCGAAATGAAAATGCAGAGGGATCAATCTACGATTTCGCCTTGGATCATATCGATGCAATAAGATACACTAAAAAAACAGTCGCCTTCAATGTACATGTGTACGAGAATGTACCTGTGGCGAAGAAATTGATTTCCTTGTTGTGGTCGTAATTTAGTTCCGTCTCCGGTAACTCGACTGTCTCGACGGAGAGAACCAATTGTCGCCGTCGTTAACCTGACCGTTCGTTCCAACGGTGTCGTTTTACTGTGTCAATCACCATTTTTCCAATGTTTTTAAAACTGGACCAGCGATCATACAGGAAAGTCGTGGGTTAATAGGGTTCAATCGGTCCAACCGAGTTCAACCGGGTTCAATAATATTTTAAAAGTATTAGTATACATAAATTTGGTCTTTTATGTATGTGCATAACTATTAAAGTATAAATAAAATATTTAGTTTATTACAAATATTTAGAAAAATAAAATAATTCAATATCAATGACAAAAATAAATGAAAATGATATTTAAATATATAATTAATCTTTTTTTATTTAAAAATTTAAAAGTTTTTATAATGATTTGGAAAATGTTAAACCTTTATTACTATTTCATTAGATTTAAAAAAATAAAATTTAATTTTTTTTGTAAACATATTTATTAATGGAATAAAAATATTTTTTAATTAACAAAACAGTTGAACCGGTTTGATTTGGATCAATTGATTTGCCGATTCCCAATTTTTTACCGGTTCGATAATCGGTTCGGCTATATTTGAGTTTTTATTTTTTTTAATTGACTCAAACCGGACATATGACCGGTTTGCGGTTAAACCATATTCAACCGCCGGTCTGGTCTTGTTTTAAAAACATTGATTTTTACTTATACATGATGATGCACTTCTTTACTGAGAAAATAATCAAAAATTTCCCCAATTTGTTCGAAGTAATGAAAAAATTCAGCTGTAATACTGTATTATGTTTGCCAATTAATGCCTCAAGTTTGATTATACAATATAAGATATAAACTAGTCAACGTTAAATAACGTTTTCAATTGCTGGTATACACTGTAAAAACTTTTTTGTTATTTAATGTTGACTATGTTTTATGCTAATGTTGTATTTGTATAGTCAGCTTTGAGAAATTAATTTGTAGTTGGAGAATTTTTTCGCTAATTTGAAAAGTTGGAGAATTATTTGAAATTTTCACCGTTCTTTACTATCATCTGCAAAACTGAAACGGTCAGGAACTTCAAATTAACATTGCATATCAAATTAACTGTCACACTTGACTTGAACGAACTACAAATAATCCAACTTATTTATAAGAATTTCTAAAGCATGGGTTAGTATTCTTTCTTCCTTGCTAATAGAATTTGTATTTTTGTTAAAATTATTCCACTTTGGCCACAACTTAACAGCCTAAAGGAAAACATCTCCTTAATCTGAACATTGAACCCCATTTGATCCTCTTCTCATAATATGCTACAAAAATTTCATAAAGCTCCTAATCTTTTCCGAGATTGATCCCCTCATCAGAGAGACTTCATCTTCAAGGAATGGAGTTCAATAGCTCTAAGATCATTTGTCTTTAAAGGGTTTTGTCAGAAACTGTTGGACAGCTTATGTGATGACAGTCATTTTCATCTGCTTATCCCGAAGAGCCCACGTGAAGAAAAAAGAGATACATAAAACTACGTGGAAATCAGCTTAAAATACTCCCTCCGTTCCTTAAAAATAGAAGTGTAAGATTATGCACACTTATTAAGATAATGCATTGATTTCTATGAAATACAGATTTCAATAAAGTTTAACTAATAGTGTTTCATTATTTGTCTTGAAGTTTGTAAAAGTGCATAGAAAACAGTAAAAACTCTATCTTTTGGAACAAACTTTTTTTTGTAAAGTTTTTATCTTTTAGGAATAGAGAGAGTACATTTTAGAGAAGTTTGGTGATTTTTTTTACAATTTTGTGGAACTAAAAGCTTTGGAAAGTGTTTTCTCATATCAACCAAACCTAATGTACTCTATTTATTTTACAAAAATATTATTTTTACATATTTTACGCGGAATAAAAAATAAATATAAGACATACAAATATGTTTTTATTTAATATAAGAACATTTAAATTGGCTTTGAATAAAAGGTAAAATAGGACTAAAATGTGAAAAGTTAGACTAAAAAAGCAGAATGATGAAAAAAATGTGGAATCCAATTTGAGTTATACTTTACAGTTTACATGGATCAACCATAAAAAAAAAAATTATATCACACAAAAAGTAAAAGTACGACGTCGCTCTTCACAGAACTTATCTCGAGAAAAAGGGAACTAAAACCTCAATTAAAATAAGGTAATGTTCTAAATGGAGACTTGGGGGTGAAGCTAAGGCTAAGACTGGTCGCCGAGAATTAAGAGCCACACACTGCATTACAAAAGTATATACCAACCAAAACTTCTCGCATTGGTGATGAAATGCCAACGCAAGACTATCGTCACATTGGTAAATTAAACTCAGTCAATGTTTTAACCAGAAAATAGGCCAATTTAAATTAAAATTCGCTTAGAAAACTTTACACTTCAGTAAAACATAGGCATATATTAGATCGGTACTTATATGCTAATTAGTGTAAATTAGTATCGATGCGTATCCTAATTTGGGTTCCAATTCAATAATATACTAGGATAACATTCACACATAAAAAAATCGTATTTATATCAAAAATATATTAGTAAATGATATTCTATAATTGTATTTAAAATGATATTCTTAGTGTATATAAAAAATGGAGATGATTTTTTTCGCATTTTTTAAAATGGTCAAAACTCAAAAGGATATTAAAGTGCACTAACCGATTGTAGATTGTAGACTGACATACATGGAATCCAACTACATAAGCAATCAAAACGTTTTAAAGATTTCTTTGTTAAAATGTAAATTCTGAACTTTTGGCCTACAAGTTTACGTAAATCGAAGATCATTTGTACTATGATTAGATTTGAATCATTTGATTAAAGTTTTAACCATTTCCTTTGCGGGGATTTGATCAACTTTATAAACTTTGGTATTGATTGGTTGTATAACGGATCAGTAAAATGATAAAGAAATAACGTTACGAGAACTATCATTTTGTACCATTACTTCATACCATTAAAATAATAATATCGTATGTGTTAATAATCGAAGTGTAGTTATAAACTACAGTTTAAAGGATATGATACTATTGAACTTTGTGAATTCATTCACATTTTCATAGCTATGATACTGGTCAACAGTGGAAACGTCACATTTTGTGTGAGCGAGGATGTATTTAATACATTGGTTTTGAAATCTAAAAAATAATTTGATTATCATGTATATCACCAAATTGCATTTGACTGTTGAAAGATTCTTCACAAAAAAAATCATTAAACAAACACGACTGATATGACGAATATATATCATCAAATCTTGTGGAATTCTAGAATACCAAATCGAAATCGAACAAAAACGATAATATTAGACCAAAAGATCAACATGCTAAATCTGGAAAAACATATCAAGTATGATAAAATGGTTAACTACTAAAATATATAATCAAGCAGTGTTCTTATATATATATATATATAATCTAACAGTCTAAATGAGTATTATCATCGTATTGCCATAAAAAAATTAAATCCGTTGACAATGGTATTAAATCAAATTTGATCAAGAGAAACACGACTTTCGAATCTAGAACACTATTGTCAAATAAAGTGAGTAATACATTAATTGTGAGAAAACGATAGAAATATCCACATCCCTTATTATCACCCGTCAATTCCTTAATACATAGTACACTTTTTTACCTTTTTTCTTTACTTTTAGAGACTAATCCTTATTTATAGGCCATATAAATAATTCAACATAGACGACACATTTACCGAAAGCTTTATAAAAACAATATTTTGTCAAAAGAAAACAGAAAATAAAGCAATTGTGTTAGAGACAGAGAAAAAAAGTAAACGCGTAGACAGATGGCGACAAGAGAAAGAGAGAGTGGAGAAGAAGAAAAGAATTACGATCAAAGAAAATTAGACTTCTTTCTATCAACGTTTTCACATTACAAAACCCAAACTACAAAGAAAAAAACAAATTTCTTTTTTTTTCATTTTCGATCTGAAAAGTGAAAGCTCCCCAAAAATCACAAAAAAAACATAATCTTTATCTTTAAAGATCGTTTGGTGATTTTGTTTCTCTTTTTCTTTGTTTCTTGATTCTTCCTCTTCGTATGGATGGACATCAACACCACCTTCACCAGCTTCAATACCTCAACAAGCATCAACAACAACATCATCATCCTTCTCAATCGCAAACGCTTGAAATAGCGTCTCCAGCGGCCTCTGCGGCTGCTGTGGCGGCTGCGGGGGATAGGTTTCCACAGTGGAGCATAGAAGAGACGAAGGAGTTGATAAGGATAAGAGGAGAGTTGGATCAGACTTTCATGGAGACAAAACGGAACAAGCTTCTTTGGGAAGTTATCTCTAACAAGATGAGAGACAAAAGCTTTCCTCGTAGCCCTGAACAGTGCAAGTGCAAGTGGAAGAACCTCGTCACTCGTTATAAGGTCCTAATTTAGCCTTACTCGTTATTATGTTTTCTTGTCTAGTTTGTTATACTCGGAGGTCGTGCATGGACCAACGTCAACTGTTCCTAAAAGATAAAAACTTTACAAACAAATTTTGTTCCAAAAAATAGTAGAGTTTTTACTGTTTTATATGCACTTTTACAGATTCCAAAACAAATATTGAAATATTATTGGTTAAACTTTATTGGAAATTTAGAAATCAATACGTTTTCTTAATAAGTGTGCATAATCTGAAACATCTATTTTTTTGGAACAGAAAGTGTATATTGTAACCAAGAAATTAGAATCTTATAGTTCATAATCTTGTCGGAACAAAGCATGGAAAGTTAATATATATATATATATCCTCCCTAGTTATTAAGCTAGACACATTTAAAGTTTATAGTTTAGTTGTACGTGCATGTTATCTCATTGGTGATGTGTTGCTTTAATATGTTTCTAGGGATGTGAGACGATGGAGGCAGAGATAGCTAGGCAACAATTCCCATTCTATGATGATATGCAAATTATATTTAGCTGTAGAATGCAAAGAATGCTATGGGGTGAAACCGAAGGAGGAGGAGGGGGTACGAGCGGGACAGTGAAAAAGAGAGGCCACTCGGAGCAATTTTCTTCAGATGAGGAAGAAGAAAATGTGAATGAAGAGCTAGTAGATATAAGCGTTAATGACCCAAAAATCCTAAACCCGAAAAAGAGCATTGCAAAGAAGCGAAAAGGCGGTAGTAATAGTAGTGTAAGAGAGGTATTGGATGAGTTTATGAGACATCAAATGAGAATGGAAAATGAGTGGAGAGAGAGATGGGAGGCGAGGGAGAAGGAGAGAGCAGAGAAAGAAGAAGAGTGGAGAAGGAAGATGGAAGAGCTTGAGAAGGAGAGAGTGGCAATGGAGCGGATGTGGCAAGATAGAGAGGAGCAACGACGGTCGAGGGAAGAGATTAGGGCAGAGAAGAGGGATTCACTTATCAATGCATTGCTTGCTAAGCTTACTAGAGATGGTTCTATCTAATGTTTGTTTTTAGCATAAGTTCTTTTTATGATTGGTTTGGAGTGTAGATTAATTTATTTTGGGGGCATAGTTAGAAATTTAGAATATCCATGGGAGAAACTTAACACTAATGTATTGATTGATATCAGGACACAATTCAGTTTTAGTGAGACTTTATTAATATATTGACTCACATTATTTCTTTCTGGTTTTGATATTGGTTAAACTAGGCCAACTTCTTCGCATACCATTTAATTCTTTAATATGGTATTTTAGTTAGTAATTCTAAAACTATAGTATAACGTAGAGTATTGGTAAGATGAGCAAAATTGCATCAACATATGTGCCTTTGAATGGTGCTATAAGAAACGAGATGTGGAGATTTGTGGAGAAATTGGTTAGAAGAAAATAAACGAAGTAAGTGTTAGTGCGGAATATGTAGAAAAAATCCTCCGGATGAAAAGTTGTTGTTCCTTGTACGATTACTATAATAAATGTGGTGAGGGTGTAATAAGTAATAACTATCAAATTTTGGCCGATAAAATCATTCACACTGTTTAATGTTAGTATAAATTATCGCACTAAATACTTCCCATGCTAAAAATACTTTCTTCGGTTTGATAGCATGCTCGTCTATCTCAACCACATCTCTCAACTTGAAAGAGTAATATCATATTCCCACGTCTCGATCAAAATTTTGAAACATCGTTATTTAGCTTTTTGTATTTAAATATCAACATGGTAACTTAATCACCGCAATTATATCTTCATGGCCGTAATTAAGAATATCTAAAACTCTTAAACATTTCAAGGGACATAAAAGATTCACGCGCTTACCCTGGTGTACGAATCAATGAATCATGGATCATCTCGTTGAAAGGGACCTAATGAGACATATTGTCACCGACATTGACCTTTTTGGTACAAAGCAAATGCCACAAGTGGTCTCCTTGAGACTCGAGGAAATGGTCCACTACTTTTAACTCCAATTTTGACTGCGATTGGGTTTCGTCTCTCTACTTAAGGAGATTAATTTTGAAGCTTCTTTTAAAATTTTGCATATAAATTTTTTTTAAAAAAATTGTGTGTTGCAAAGGTATTGATAGGTAATTTTGTATCTCTCCGGTAAATAATACACTGCGTTTATAGTTACCAATCACAAAACAGTACCAAAAGAATAACCAAAAACTTTTTGTACTAGTTTTTATTAGGAAAATCGGCTTTTTCATACCCCAAGTATGGGTATATGTTCGATACATAGCTAAATTTTTCTTATGTGCCAAAACATATCCGAAGAATTAAAATATTTGAATTTCATACTCAAAGTCTTAGTTTCGTGTTTAATTATACCTAAACAGTAACAGAGTTAAATATCTGTTAAGTTGTGATTACGTGGCATTAAACACAACGTACGTGGATGACACGTGTTAAGTAGGTGTTTTAGTGTTAAATGAGTATAATAAAAGTGACGTCGTTTTGGGCATAAAGACAATGTCAAAGATGCAAACCACGTGTCTCCTTTCCTTTATCTTTGTAAAATAAATAAGCTAAACAAATTGCAACAAACATAAGAAATTTAGTACAAAAGAGATAACATAACCGAGTTTCATCAATCAAACCGAGTCTAATTCACCAAAATAACTTGCTTAACTGCTCATAGAGTACGTCAAGAAAAGAAGAAAAAAAACTGCTCATAGAGTGTGTACAAAAGAGAGCATAACCGAGTTTCATTAAAAAAAACCGTAAAACCTAATCAAACCGAGCTACCTCCAATGCTCCACTGCCTTAACACCTGCAAAGTCATCACAAAAAGAGAGTTTCATATCCAACTGTTGCAGCCAAAACAAAGAAAAGCAGATTACAATTCATTTTTTACCCAATATGAGAACTTTCTGATGCTTGGCTTGGTTGACTTGGTCCTTCCCCTTGGCTTGCTCCTTCCACAGACTGCTTCTTTGTCCTTTTAGGACAACTCCTAATGTTGTGGCCAGACACGCTACAAAATCCACACTGAACAGTTCCTCCTCCTCTTGGAAGTTTTGTAACCTTTGGCTGATCTTCTCCTTGCTCTTTCTTCTGCTTCTTCTTTGGATGTTTAACTCTCTTATTGTTTAGGTATAATTAAGCACAAAACTAAAAGTTCGAGTATGAAATTCAAATATTTTAATTCTTCAGGTATGTTTTGGCACAGAGGAAAAGTTCAGGTATGTATCGAACATATATCCATACCTGGGGTATAAAAAAGCCGACTTTCCGTTTTTATTAGCACTATTTCTTTAAACTATTGTAATCGTTTTTTTTTTAAACACACATTCTTTCATTCCTTTAAATCAAACTAATAAAGCTTAACGCATGTTTGACTATAGAATCTGCTCTACAATTAGTAGTTCTAAGGATAAAATTAAACTTGATAGAATCAAAAAAGTCAACACATATCACAATATCGGCCAGAATTCCGTGAATTGACGATATGGATGAGCCTCGATTGAGAGCTCCGACGATGAGTTGTGAGTCAGAGTACACTGATACTCTGTTAAAGCCTAGATCCCTTGCCTGAAGGATTGCCGATCGCATTGCCAATGCTACAACAGCTAGGGCCGACGACACATTGATTATAGTCGCCTCATGTTCTATATCACAATCCAGATTCCTCTGGAAGATTCATCCAAGTCTTACCCTCCCAGACTCAGTCGACCAGGCCACGTCAGTGAAACACGAGATTATACCCTCCATAGGTTCGGCTGGAAGGATGATATGGACACTGGAAGGAATCAGAGGGTTAATTAGTTTTCCCGCATTCCATTCTCGAGCATCACATATCGCTCTATGTATTGTATCCTCCACTGAGAAGATCTTATCCCTGAACACATTTTGATTTCGAGCAATCCACAACGCCCAGAGAATCCAGGGATAAAGGAATCCTTTTGCTAAGCCCACATGAGGCATCGAGAAGAACTCCTTAAGATTGACCAGTCCAAATACAACGCTTTGGACTTCTACTACTTCAAACTCAATTGAGAAAGCTCTCTTCCACACCTCATGTGCAAAGAGACACAAGAAGAGTAAGTGTAGTGTTGATTCTGAGCCCTCACACCTGCAGCATTTGGTTGTGTCCGTTATATGTCTCACTATGAGTTGTTCACCCACAGACAAGGCATTTTGAAGAGCTTTCCAGATAAAAATTTGGACCTTGGGAGATGTTTTGACTTGCCATACACTACTATGCCAGTCTACGCTTTCCACTTGCGCATGTATGGCCCTTGTAACTCTTTCCTCACTAGCAGCCAAATAGCCAGACTTAGTGGAATACTCACCAGAGGGGTTCTTAACCCAAATAAGTTTGTCCTTGCCCCAAGTAGACTGGGTTTTAGGGATAGAATGCTACTTTTGTACATAGGTAAAATTTGATCGATCTTTTCTTCACTCCACACTGTAGAGTTTGGGTGCATTACATCACATACTTTAAGGTTTTGCATGGCTTCAGGAGCAGGTATCATGGGTTGTAGTAGCTCAGATACAGCGAGCCAATGATCCCTCCACACTTCAATCTCTGAACCAGATCCTATAACCTAACCTAATTGCTTAAGGAGTAGATCTCTCCCCATTAAAAGACTCTGCCACCCATAAGAAGCCCCAACAGGGGATGTACACTCCAAGAAGGGAGTATCTCCACAGTATTTATGTGTTAGAATGCGAGCCAAGAGGCATTCATGATTCTGTAAAAGCCTCTAGCTAAGTTTTTCTAATATGGCCTCATTGTAATCGTTTATATCTTTGAATTCTAACCCTCCAAGATGCTTAGGTTTTGTCATTTTCTCTCATCCTCAGGTATAGCAATACATTTTCCTTTCTCTGCTGCTGACAGTCTTCTACTCATCTTGATATTGAGAGGAGGAATCTTGTAAACAAAGGGAACCAAAAAGACAATCCATAGAGAGGATTAAACTAAGTTGAAGTTTATCAGTTAGACTGAAAAAGAAAAAAACAATCCGTGGAGTGGATCAGACTAAGGTAGCTAGACAAAATGTAGAGATCCTTTGAGAAGATCATGCTAGATTGTAACAAAGTTGGGACACCGGAGATGAACCATCTCTGAGGCTTCAAAGAGCCCGGAGCTCCGGGGAGCTGGTGCCGGAATGAGGTCAGAAAGATAAGATCTGCGGTGGTAACTTCCGAAGGAAGCAAAGGAAAGTTGGTAACGTTTAGGGTTTTCAATGGAGGATACCAAAAAAGGAAAGTGATCGTTGGACTTAGTTAACTTTTAGTCAAGTCTACTGGTTAATACCCAATCTTGGTAGTAGTGCCTGGAAGCTTTTTTGAAGCGGTATGTATATTGTAACCGTTTATCACTCCATTTTTAGCTAGAAAAAAATTATATCATTTTAGGTCATTTTTTTGGGGCAACAAGAAACTTCATTAACATAATCAAAAGATTCGGTTACAAACGGCATAAAAACCTTCCGGAAGCAAAAATTACAACGAGAGAAGATAGATTCATGGCATAACCCATGTAGTTTGAGAAACATAGAGCCAAAATATGTGGCTCACACCAAATAAAAGGATTCAGATCCTATCGAAATTGTCCTTTTAACTTCTTTTATAACCACTCGAGCTTCAATTCGAGTCACAAAAAAAACATAGTTTCTAGATTTATACTCAGGACTTAGATGATGCAAATTAGCTATAGCCAAAATTACTAGTACTAGTGATGTTCCAGTATAATCAATTAGACTCAAAACTTCTCATATTCTACAAACGGGTTCAAAATTCACTACACAAGTCTTGAGCTCATGGGCCAATTCAAGGCCCAATAAACCAGGTCCAAAGAGTGAGGGACTTACAGATGAAGATCGGAGCTTGAAATCCAGATTCGTCGAAAAGCTTGACGCCATTGGGGACCACCACCGCAGAGGAAATTGTGGTGGATGCACGACCAGCTGAGACCCAGACGAAGGAGGCTTAGCTAAACCGACAGTCATTCCTTGAAGTGTGGGCCATGGAGAAGGGGATACGGCTGGTACCCATCGGAGGTGGAGATGATTGAGAAGGTTGTTTGAAAGTTGGTTTTTTGTATCTATGGCCAGAGGTGAAGATCGGTGGTTGGGCGAGATCTGGCGGGTCCGGAGGCGGATTTGGTGGCGGATCTGGTTATTTTGGCGGTTGTGAGAACTGGTACAGCTTCGAGAGGTGATGGTTTGGTGGTTTTGGAAGCAGAGACCCCGAGGAAGGTTGCCTCGTCACCACACAGAGCCCATGGTTGATAATTTCAAATGAAGGTCGATTCACCGGCGGTGGAGATCTCGACGGTAGAGAGAGAAGAGAAGAGGAAGAACGCGACGAGCAGTACATCACGAGACCACGCTCCACAAGAGAGCTGGAACTCCGATGGATTGCCGGTGACGTACCCATGATGAGGATCATTATTCTTAGACGGTAAAAACGGCAGAAGAGGGTGCTCGTTGAGCCATAAAGGACGGCGGTTGTCAGTGGAGAAACACTCTTCGAAACTCGGGTCCGAGAGAGTTTTTAGGACGAACTCCTACTTTTTTTTAGACAGAAACTTCTTTACATACAAAAGTTTACGGTATATCATTTTAGGTCACTAATAAAAAAAATAAAATATTAACTGACAATTTTTGTGATTACTTCTTTAGTTTTATTGTTGGTTTGTAATCGAATCACTTTAAATTTAGTTGGGCTTGAAAATCTTTATTTTAAGTGAACGACAAACTCTCTTTACGTACAAATGGATACCCTTACGCCCACAAGCTCTTCATCCACTGATCCACATGCCGAAAATCCTTGCTCCCCTTTCAACTTTTTTATGGAATCTGTTTTTATTTTTTATTTTTAAATTAACAATTATTTCTTGTTCATATTAAAAATTATTTCGTTTTTTTAATATTTAAATTATAACATATTGGGTTACTTTTGTTGAAATATTAGTGGCAACTTCAATCGTTAGGTAGATTTTTCTTTTTCCTTTCCTCGAAGTCGAAAATGTCAGAATGGATTTATTCATAACCAAATAAATTAAAGGTGAACTCGTTTAGGAAATGAATTGGGTCAACCCATTTAAATAAATGGATTACTGGTTTACTTGTTTGACCCATAAATAATATTATTATAATTAAATTAATTGATAATCATCCTCTATATATTAAAGGAGAAACATTTTGAGGTTATGTGTCAAGCTCTCATTTTTTTGACATTTTTGAATTAATTAAATCATCTATTATTACTCATACTATCCTCATTCCCAAACACTCCAAAATAATTTAATCTTTATATTAAAAAAAAAAAATATTCTTTACTCACTTACTATTCCAATTATCAAACACTATTCTATTTTCTATACTTATTTCAATTACATTTAATTTAATTGTCAAACACATTACAAAATTTAATAAATAATAAATTGCTAAACAATTAACAAAATTTATCCAACCTTATATATTCGAGAAAAAATAAAATTATGGTTAACATATCTACAAATAAAATAATAAATCTATTTAATTAACTTAATGGTTATAATTAAACCCGTGCAAAAGCACGGGTACTAACCTAGTCTATATATTAAAGGAGAATCATTTTTGACTTACGTGTCATGCTCTTCTTTTTCCACTCCTTTTTATATTTATTTAATTTCTCTATTATTACTCCTACTATCCTCATTTCCAAATACTACCACAAAACATTAACTCTATAGCCAAACAAAATATTAACTCCACAAAATTTCAAAATTTTCGGTCAGCTTCTTAAAAAAAACAATTCGTTTACAAACAAAAAGGAAAACAAATAAATGATTTACCATATATAATGATTTTCAAAAGATTTTCGTAAAACACCTAAACAAAAACTTTACCATTTTTATGGTTTATCATATTTATTTATAAAATCTTGGTCAATACGCCTATAATCCACAAACGTTCTTCGCATTAATACGCATACAAAGATTTTTGATTTATATAAATATTAATTATTAACACCTAAAAACTATGCTAATAATTAATACCTACCTTGGAGCCTACACATATGCTCTTTATAAATAGTCTATCAATGTCATTATCATCTTTCAATATTACATAAAAACATATTTTCCAATATTTCATGATGATGTTTGTTAGGGTTGAAAGTCAAAATTTTCGTGATTCAAGTCTCGATCGAACTGATTCGTATGTTTATGTAAAAATATTGACTCTTTAAGACAACCAAATCGTAATGGCGAATCTATTAAAATGGTCTTAGCCGATGAGTAGGTAAAAATCTCAATCTTCTTAACCACTACTTATTCTTATGAAAAACACGTTCTAACAAATATACAATGTTTGTTTCTTATATGGTGATAAGATCGAAGCTATTGTTAACAACGACATTGTTCACAAATATCAATATCAACTACATAATCGTGATTGCCATCTTATAAGGAATTTCAACCTTATATATGCGAAGAGCAATATGATGGCAACTAGACACCAATACAAAATTTTGTTCAGAAATGATACGGGGTTAGAAAATTCTCCTATGATTCTACCCCATGCCAATAATTTTAGTTTTGCAAATTTCGGTGAAATTATTGACAGCACTACAGATCCAGATTATGTAGTTGGTACGATTTACCATTATTTTCAATAATTTATAGAAATTATTTAACGTATTTTTTATTTTCCTATTAGTCTTAATTGGTGAAGTGGTGAGTGTTGGTGAATTTCAAAGAATCAACTCAATATGCTGGTCGAAATCAGAAAAAATGATCAGAATCAATATTCGTGATCAAAAGTACTCCCTCCGTTCCTAATTAATAGATGTTTAAGGTAATGCACGGTTATTAAGAAAACGCATTGATTTCTACGATTTACAGTTTTCAATAAAGTTTAACCAATAGTATTTCAGTATTTGTTTTGGAATTTGTAAAAGTGCATAGAAAACTGTAAAAACTCTATTTTTTTGGAACAAAATTTTTTTGTAAAAAATTCATATTTTAGGAACAGAGGGAGTAAGTTTTTAACATTATATATATGTTCATATCTGGAATAATTCCAAAAACAATCAATGACACCAATATCAGACTCATACCAAAAGTCAGAAGTCCAAAAGCGGTGGCAGAGTATAGACCCATTGCCCTCTGCAATGTCTATTATAAAATATTCTCCAAGATCCTCACTAGACGACTCCAGCCTGTCCTACAAAGCTTGATTTCATAAACTCAATCAGCCTTTGTGCCAGAAAGAGCTATTTCGGATAATGTACTCATTACACATGAAGTGTTACATTATCTGAAAATATCCAAAGCAGAGAAGAGATGCTCCATGGCTGTCAAAACGGACATGAGCAAAGCCTATGACAGGCTAGAATGGGACTTCATTCAAGCTGTGCTACAAAAGCTAGGATTCCATAGCACCTGGATGATCATGCAAAGTGTTACAACAGTCTCATATTCTTTCCTACTCAATGGAACAGTGAAAGGAAATGTTTTACCTACAAGGGGCATCAGGCAAGGAAACTCTCTATCTCCTTATCTCTTCATCCTTTGCAGTGAGGTCCTCTCTGGATTGTGTAGGAAAGCACAACTGAATGGCAAGCTACCAGGCCTCAGAGTAGGAAGGCTGAGTCTAGAATTAACCATCTCCTGTTCGCAGACGATACTATGCTGTTCTGCAAAACAAATAAGCAACAGTGTAAAACACTCCTCAACATTCTAACTACATATGAACAAGCTTCAGGACAGAAGATCAACAACCTCAAATCTGCCATCACCTTCTCCTCCAAAACTCCCTTTGACATAAGGACTAGAGTTAAAGCAGATATTGGAATCTCAAGAGAAGGAGGTGCATGTAAATATTTGGGGTTACCTGAACACTTTGGGAGGAGGAAGAAAGATCTATTCACCCTTATTGTGGAGAGAATCACACAACGAGTCATGAGCTGGTCCACCAAGTTCTTATCCACAGCGGGAAAGGAAACCCTCCTCAAATCAGTCCTCCAAGCCATCCCAGCATACACAATGTCCTGTTTCATGCTCCCTACAAGCCTCTGCAAAAGGATTCAAACAGTTTTAACAAGATTCTGGTGGGATAATATGGAACAAAGGAAAATCTGCTGGGTTGCGTGGGAAAAACTCACCAGAAACAAAGCTGTAGGCGGCCTTGGTTTTAGAGATATTGGAGCTTTCAATGATGGTCTACTAGCAAAGCTCAGCTGGCGAATCCTCACCAGACCTGACTCCCTCCTTGCACATATCCTTAAGGGCAGATACTGCACCTCAACCTCCACTTCTTTCCTTGAGAGCTATTCACCTAGTGCATCCTCACATGGTTGGAGGGGAATAATTATAGGCAAAGAATTACTCATAGGCAACCTAGGGAAGGTGATTGGGAACGGCCAGTCCACTAGGATATGGGGAGATCCATGGTTGTCCTATGACTCACCCTTGTCACCAATAGGACCACCCACTGAGATACAGGTAAAGATGACAGTGGTTGAACTAATAAACCCAGAAACACAGGACTAGAACAAGGAGAAAATAAGAAATCTCATTCCAGAGTGGGAGCAGCAGATTCTCAAGCTCAAACTAAGCATCCTTAATGCGGATGACTAATTTGTCTGGTTAGGACACGATTCAGGGCTATACCAAGCAAAGTCAGGCTACCACCATGCCAAGATCATCTCTTCACCACCTGAGGAAAACACAAGCAGCCACTTCAAATGGAATGAATGTGTATGGAACCAAAAAGTATCCCCCAAAATTAAGCTTTTTCTCTGGAAGATTGTTGTAGGAGCCTTACCTGTAGGAAGTCAGCTGGCTACTAGAGGGTTACAAGAACAATCCAAGTGTACCAGATGTGGAGAAATCGAAACCCCGACCCACCTCTTCCTTCACTGCTCTTTCGCCCAGGAAGTTTGGAACCTTGCCCTGCTGAAATCTCAACTAAACCTACTCACACTATCTTCTATGGAAACTGCTTTAGAGGCCTCAAAACTGCTAATCTGCCTACCACCTACAGGAGTGACAAATGGACCGATCATGCCATGGATCCTCTGGAACCTATGGCAAGCTCGAAATGGAAAAATCTTCACAGATCGCTGCCACACTACAGCAGAAACAATAAATAAAGCCGTCGCTGATGCTCGGGAATGGCAAACAGCCCAAACGGTGGATACGAAACAACCGCAAGCACCTTTCAACCAAGAAAAACCGATGGATCAAGGTCCTGGAGCTATACAATGCTTCACGGACGCAGCCTGGAGAGGGGACACAAACACTGCGGGACTTGGATGGCTCTTCAGAGATCACTCGAATCGAATCCTCTTCACGGGAAGCAAGCAGGTCGAAAATGTAACGTCACCTTTGATGGCAGAATCCCTAGCCCTTAGGGAAGCCCTCCTCCACGCGCTCACCTTGGGTTTGAGCCGGATATCAGTGAAATCGGACTGCCAACAGATGATCAATCTGTTCAAGAACAAGAGGCAGAAGATTGAAATCATTGGGATACAAAAGGATATTTCCTTTCTTATGTCAGATCGAAAGATTGAAAACCTCTCTTTTGTTAAAAGGGAAAACAATGTTGAAGCTGATGGTTTAGCAAAATCGGCACTAAACGCTGTACCAATACCGGTTTACCCGGTCTAAGTTTTTGTTTTTAATGAATTTCTCTTTTTGACCAAAAAAAAAAAATTATATATATACTATGCAAAACTGATTAATGAAAAACTCTATGTTTTAGATATTGACATACTAATATAACTTATTGATCACGCACAACATTTTTATACTATCCTCTATATATTAAAGAGAAGCATTTTAGGTTTATTTGCCATGCTCTCTTTTTTTACTTTTTTTTTGTTTAATTAAATCAAAGTTTTATAACTCCTACTATCCTCATTGCCAAACACTATTAAACTATTTTGATTCATTTTAATATTTAATGACACCATTTAAAGTCATTTTTTTATTGTGATTCGTGAATAAAAAAATAAAAAAAAATATTTATTCACTAAATAAATTAATTATTATTGACTAAATGCATTTCGATTTACCATTAATCTTCGTAATATTATGTAATTATTATTCACTAAACGTATTTTGATTTACCGTTAATCCTCCTAAAATCAGGTAAGAATTATACTTACTTTATACCTAAATAGATTTGCACACCACTAAGACCTACCTTGGAGCCTACACATATGCTATCAAAACCATTCTCAATTTCATTATCATCATTTTTTAAAATTACATCAAAACAATTGTTTACAATATTTCTTATATTTACCACGTTTTCTTAAAAATCGGTTAAATCATCGTAAAATGCTCCCAAATGTTTGTCACACGTAGATTTACCACGTTTTCTATTGAGTTCTTAGATTTTTTATTTTGTTTTTTTGACTTTTTCTCAAAACAAGAAGATAAGAAGTAATAGGTTCCTAAGTTTGTGATGTGTGTCAAGTGACTTTGTTCCATTTTGTTTTTTGTTTTTTTTTCACAAATACTATTCTTCAATACAAATAATTTAAATTAAAATTAAAATTCTAAATTATTATGCAATTACAAACGATTTCTTCCATCCAAAAATATTATTTGACGAATATTATTAAAAATATTAATCATATTTTACTTCAAAAGAATCAAATAATATTAAAATTTACACTAACGTTTACATTTCAATCCGTGCACAGCACGGGTCCTAATTTGGTTAACCATTATTGTTTCAAAAATGGGATAGAGATCATTTGATACCCTTACATTCACTAGATAGTGAAGATTTAATTAGGTTTAAAGGTTTATATTCTAAAACATTAAACAATAGCACAAGTTGTATGGTATATTAATATTGTAAAGGTTGAACTCAATAAACTAAAACTTACACACTATAAATACGAGAAACAAACTAATCTATATCAAATATTTAATATTTTTTTTTGTTTGAAATGCTAAGAAATGTAAGAAAAAAGATAAATAAGAAAAAAGCATTAATATGGAATTATGGATCATAGGTTTAACTATCATAAAAATTGATGAACAATTAAACAATGATGTAAAAGATTGAATTATACATTATCGTAGTACATGGAGCTCACAAATATTACTAACTAGGGTATGTCCACGCGTTGCGTGGATTTAAAACTTAACATGATATAATATATAATAATTGTTAAGTTATTGACAATTTTGATATTTAATATTACATACATTTGAAGTTTATAGTAAATAATTATATAAGTTCAGAGACTAAATATTTGAAATATATTTTAATCTATTTAACGTGAATTATTTTAAAATATATATAAATCTATCATATTATTAAAATATTGATTTATATGAAACATGATTAAAAAAATTATATAGTGATATTATGGCACATATCGTGAATAGAAACATATTAGAACATCTTATAAAAAATATTATTTTATTATAGAATAATTTTTTTTTAACTTATTTGTAAAGAGATATTGTAAAAAAAAGAATATCCTAATAAAATATGGCTTTACATATTTTCAATTAATTTATGAAGATAATTTGATATTAAATGTTTACTTTAAATTAAAATTGATATCACATTTAAAAAATACAAAAATTCTAAATTCTAAAAGGGTAAATGTCACAATTAAATAAAAATTAGATTTTAAATAAAAAATAGACATTATTTGCTAATACCAAAAGTAACACATGGCAACTTGTCAAAGCTTTAATTTAGTGGAACCTTAAAATCTTATATAATATTATAAGGTTCCACTATCCCAAAGCTCTGAAAAATATGTCATGTGTCAGTTTTAGTGTTGGTAATTAATGCTCATTTTCATATTTAGAACTTTTTTTTACTTAATTATGACATTTACCTCTCTAAAGTTTATGATTCTTTTATTGATTCTTTAAAATAAAAAAGTGATATCAATTTTAATTTAAAGTAAACATTTTTTTTTTTTTTGTCAATTTAAAGTAAACATTTTTTTGGTCGAAACAAGAACTTCATTAATTAATTTAAAGTAAACATTTAACATCAAATTATCTTCATGAATTATTTGAAAGTATGTAAAGCCATATTCTAATAAATACTTTTTTTTTTACAAAATCTCTTCGCAAACACTTTAAATTTTTCTTATTATTTTATAATAAACTAATAGAAAGTATATAAGATGTTCCAGTATGTTTCTAATGACGATATATGCTATAATACCACTATATAATGTTTGTGTCATGTTTAATAGATTAATCTTATATAACATAATAAGGTTTCTCAAAACCAAAGTTACTAGAAGTTGCAATTTGTCTTTTTTTTTTTACATGTGTATTTCTGTTAATTACTCCAAATTAATCATACTACATTAATTACCAGATTTTAAATAAAACTAAAATACAAACCAACAATAAAAGCTTTTGACATTTCATGTATAAAACTAAAGATTGCAAATGTTTGAATAACTAAAGTTTATTGAGTAGGAACTTAATAGTTATCAAAATTACTACGTTCATGTATGAAATGTAATTTATAAGTATTCAAAATATTGTATTATTTTGTTCATAGGCATTTACATGTAAGAAAAAACAAACAGTTCAAATGTTTATAGGTTTTGTTGAAGTGTATGTTGTCATTCATTTTATGTATTAAATATTTTTGTTTTCATGAGTATTAGATTTTTTTGTCATTTCATTAGTAAAATGTTATTATTGGGTTTTAATAAATTTTCCTACATTACCTAAAGGATTACAATCATATTTATATATAAGTCATAAATTATACATTGACTATATACTTAAAGTATTACCTCATAAGTTGTCATATGTCATTTTAAATGTTGACACTTGTCCATTTCTTAATTAACTATCTTATATTTACTCTAATTTTGACATTTGAGCACTAGACTTTATCAATTTTGTATTAATTCTTTTAAAATAAAAGTGTTATATCAATATTAATTTAGAGGGTTTTATGCAAATAACCATTAAACATTCATACAAATAATGTTGTATACAGAGAAACTATATAATTAGATCATATAAAAATCAAACTTTGTAAACCAAAATTGTGATTAGTGAGTTTCATAACCAATTAAATTTTTTACTAACTATTACATATATTTTGCTTTATTTTTGCTAAACATACACTTATATTTTGCTTAATTTTTGTATATTTTTTGTATTAACTTCAAATCCGCGCAACGCGTGGAAGATCTTCTAGTATTATATAAGATTTACTTCCATGACACTAGTTACTTTATTTAATGACCTAATTAACATAAAAAAATTCTTACAATGAGATAATCATTGAGTATTAGAAACAAGTCCAATTACTTCATTAAACACGCTAATCATCAATTTGTGTTGGTTAGAAATAAAAAAACCTCACAAATGTTTTGGTTCAAACGTTTTCACAATACCTCCCCGATATAAAAATTTAAAATCTATATTTTGAGTGTTCAAGTCAAAACTAACATTAATCTCAACATAAGTGAATTGTTAGAATAAAGCGGAAATGAGTATGAGTAGTATGGAGTTTATCTAAGCTTGAAGAACAAGAATGAAGAATAAGTATGAGGAACCATTTAGGAAGTTTAGAATCAGATGTATCTGCTTAGATTAAGAATGAATAAGGTGTTACAATCAGACATATATAGAGGAACAAGAGCATATGGCCGTTAGACACAAAGAGAGAAGTGGTCCTAGATAGTGACATCAAGTGGTCCTAGATAGTGACATCTTCAAGTGTGTCCAAAAGGAGTTGGTGAGACATTTGAATCTGATCTGATCTTGTTCCACTTGCACAAAACGTCCATATCATCTTGTCCTTGTCTTTGTACAACCTTGTACTCATTCTGATCTTAGTCCTTGTGTAAGGATGTGTACTATGGCCGTACAGGTCCGTACAGGCCGTACAGGCCGTACATCCGTACACAGTCACTAGATATGCACAATGATCAATACTCCCCCTCAAGTTTAGCTACAAGAAGCTTGGACTAAACTTGGAAGACCTGAGATCCATCTCCTCATTAAAAACCTAAGTGAAGAAAACCACATGGGAAAAAACCACACTTAGGGAAAAAGAGTGAGATGTCTCTCAGATAGGGGACTTGATCAAGGCTTTGGTAGGGAGATGAGTCCAAGTCTGCCATAGATGTTATTGCAAACTTTAAGACTCACTCCCTTAGTGAAGATATCAGCAAGTTGGTCTTCACTCCTTGTGAAACATGGAAGTGTTATCCCTTGCTCAATCTTCTCTCTGATTTTGTGACAATCTAACTCGATGTGTTTGGTTCGTTCATGGAACACCGAGTTAGTTGCAATATGGATTGCGGCTTGATTATCACAATGCATAGTGATAGGAGTGTCTTGATCAATTCCTAAGCACTTGAGAAGACCTTTGAGCCAAACAAGCTCATTTGTGAGCTTCTTCATGGCTCTATATTCAGACTCCGCAGATGAATCCGAAACTACCTTTTGTTTCTTAGTCTTCCAAGTCACAAGATTACCACCAACAAACGTACAATAGCCAGTGGTGGATTTCCTATCATTTCGATCCCCGGCCCAATCCGCATCACAATAACCAACAATCTCGGTGTTACCATTCTTCCCCATCCAAATGCCTTGATCAACACTACCCTTAATATATCTGAGCATTCTCTCCACCATACTCCAATGATAAACCGTAGGTGTCTTCATGTGTTGACTCACTTGGTTAACAACAAAGCAAAGGTCTGAACGTGTAAGAGTCAAGTAGATCATCTTCCCTACAATCCTTCTATATCTTGCAACATCTTCAAATAGATCATCATCTTGCTCCCCCTTTCGGCTGACCTTGTACCCTTCTTCTAGTGGTGTCTTTGCTGGTTTGGCTTCTAACTTATCAGTCTCTTTTAGTAGATCATTCGCATACTTCCTTTGAGAAAGAAAGAGACCCTCCGAGAATCTACATATCTCAATCCCAAGAAAATACTTGAGCTCTCCAAGATCTTTGATATCAAATACCGAATTGAGATACTCCTTTGTGTCTTGGATTCCTTCCTTGTTATCCCCGGTTATGATTAGGTCATCTACATAAACAAGCACAACAACTATCCCTTGAGGTCCTTGGAGAGTGAAGAGCGTATGATCAGATTGAGACTTCTTGAAGCCTTTCTCCATTAGTGTCATACTTAACTTCCTATACCAAGCCCTTGGAGACTGCTTGAGACCGTAGATAGCTTTCTTCAATCTTAAAACCTTTCCCGGGGTAACCAATTTCTCTAAGCCCGGAGGAGGAGTCATGTAGACTTCTTCTTCTAATTCTCCTTGTAAGAATGCGTTTTTGACATCCATTTGCCATAAATCCCATGAACAATTAGTGGCTATTGAGAGAACAACTCGAACCGTATGAAGTTTAGCCACGGGTGCAAATGTATCCGTGAAATCTTCTCCATATGTTTGAGTGAATCCCCTTGCCACTAGTCTTGCCTTGTATCTCTCTATCTCTCAATTACTCAAGTGTTTGATTGTGAAAACCCACTTTGAGCTCACAGCCTTCTTTCCTTGAGGGAGATCTGTTTCATACCAAGTATCATTTTTCACCATAGCTCCCACTTCATCATCAACTGCATTGCCCCATACTTCTTCTTCCATAGCCTCTTCATAATTCTTTGGTATGATGTCTTGGTCAAGTTTTCCGAGAAACACTTGATGATCTTGTGGTAAGAATGCTAGGGAGCATGTAGCTTGAATCGGATGGGCAATGGCTTCACAATTGAAGTAGACCCTCTTTTGTTTCCATGTAGATGGATCACTCCTTTCCCTTGTGCTTCTTCTTAGACTTGGCTGCACCGGTATGGGATCTTCTTGAGGACTTATGGTTTCCTCATTTCTACCCTCCTCTTCTGTTTCTGGACATGGAATTTCATTCTCCAAAGTTGTTTCTACCATATCCAGATGAGCAGCTTCATCTTGTGGGGTTGACTCTACTACTTCTGGTTCTTCTTGATCATGGTCCATACTCTCATTTGTGTTTTGAGTTGGACCTTGATCGTTTGGTGTAGCCAATGGTGGTTCACTTCGTTCTCCAACTGGTTTGGCGTGAACATTTGTGTTCCCAAGATGATCAAGTAGAAACCTTAGGCTTGAGACTCTATCAGATGATGAGGCTAGATCTTTCAAGTCTTCCCAATCCCTTTTCTCAAAATAGCTTTGATCTTCAAAGAACTTGACATCCCTAGACACATATGTCCGATTGTTGCTAGGATTGTAGCATTTGTATCCCTTCTGAGTAGTTGAGTAACCTAGGAACACACACCGATTGCTCTTTGCATCCAACTTCTTCCTTAGATCTCCTGGTACTAACACAAAACACACACAACCAAACACTCTTAGATGTTCAATAGATGGACGAGTTTGATTGAGTACCTCAAATGGAGAAATGTCTTCTAGGATCTTTGTTGGGGTTCGGTTAATAAGATAACACGCCATCATCACAGCATCTCCCCAATATCTCTTTGGAACTTTCATGTGAAACATCATTGATCTAGACACCTCCATTAGATGGCGGTTCTTTCTCTCAGCCACTCCATTTTGTTGTGGAGTGTATGGACAGCTTGTTTGATGGATTATGCCGTGTTTAGATAGGTGTTCTTTGAACCGATTGCTTGTATATTCTCCTCCATTATCTGTTCTAAGAATCTTAATCTTTGCATTGTATTGGTTAGTCACATAGTTTTGAAAACTAAGAAATGCATCAAACACACGATCTTTAGAAGGCAATAGAGTAACCCAAGTATATTTTGATTTTTCATCTATGAATGTCACAAAATACTTGTTATTGTCTCTAGATACGCATGGTGATGTCCAAACATCCGAATGAACCAAATCAAAACATTTTTCATAGATAGTAGAAGACTTAGAAAAAACAGTTTTGCAATGTTTGCCAAGAATACAAGCCTCACAATTCAAGTGTTCTAAAGACACATTAGGCAACATTATCTTTAGTGCACGAGAATGAGGATGTCCTAATCTAGCATGCCACATAACATTAAAGGAAACATAATCTAACTGAGAATTGAAATTGCAAGCTTGTGAAGTAGTCGGTGAAACACCATTAAGAACATAGAGTTCATCCTTAGTTCCCCCTTCACCGATTACTTTACCGGACTCAATATCCTGAAAATAGACATCATTAGGACCAAAGATTGCATAACAATTAAGATCACTAGTAGCTCGTTTAACGGATAGAAGATTGGATTGAAACTTAGGCATATAAAGTGCTCTAGATTCTCTATCAAACAATCTCAAATTCCCTATTCCCCTAATCGGAACTTGATCACCATTTGCAATTATAACATTCCCTTGGGCAGGTTCTATATCATGAAGTAAGTTTGCATTACTAATCATGTGATGGGATGCACCAGAATCAACAATAAGGGAACTAGGGAGTTTATGAGTTAAGAAACTTGTACCAGACTCTTTTAGTGAGGCAATGGACTTGAAGAGTGCATCAAGATCAGCCTTGCGCACATAGTCTCCGGATGCACCATTGTCTCTTGAGGAACCAGCTTGGTTATGATCATCCCGAATGTGAGACACATTGGCTCGCGGTGCACCATCTCTTGGACCAAACGAAGCTGGCCTCAAATGTGGATGGAGGATCCAACACTTCTCCTTAGAATGCCCCTTTCGCTTACAATGCTCACATTCCTTAAACCTTCTGTCCGGAGGTTTGTAAACACCCTTATTGGCCATTGGCAGTTCCCCCTTCCCACTAAACAAGCCAAGAGAACCTTGTTCCCTCTGAATTTGTGCACACACCTCGTCAAGACTTGGAAGCTTATCAGCACGTAGAATATGCTTGATGAGGTCGTTGAATGCTGGATGGAGGGTGAGAAGCAAGCCGAAGACCTTGTCTTGCTCCTTTCGTTCAGCAAGAATGAAAGGGTCCATGGTGCTTGGTCTAAGCATCTCTAGTTCAGCCCATAGAGACCGGAATTTGCCAAAGTGTTTGGTGAACTCCAAGTCGTCTTGGCTTAAGTCGTTTAGTGCCCTCTTTACTTCCATGACACTAGTTACTTTATTTAATGACCTAATTAACATAAAAAAATTCTTACAATGAGATAATCATTGAGTATTAGAAACAAGTCCAATTACTTCATTAAACACGCTAATCATCAATTTGTGTTGGTTAGAAATAAAAAAACCTCACAAATGTTTTGGTTCAAACGTTTTCACAATACCTCCCCGATATAAAAATTTAAAATCTATATTTTGAGTGTTCAAGTCAAAACTAACATTAATCTCAACATAAGTGAATGATCTCACAAATATCAGCCTGTATCATCATCTAAGCACTAAATCATTCTAATTTAACATAGCCCACGATTCAACTAAATATTAGTTATAGAGAAAGCATGGATCATAAGCAAAGATAATCAACTAGGAATGATTGAATATTAATTAATGATGATATAGATTAGTTAGACATGGATTATGAGAATTTGGTCAAATATTCCTAAATTTATAAATATTCCAAATTCTCATAATCGATGTCTAACCAATATTTGACCGAATAAAATAGTTAATTTCCTACACATATTTGACTAACAAAAAGACATTACCAAAAATATAAATTTTTATAAATTAATTTCCAAAATAAAATAGTTGACTGGAAATATCTTTATAACCCAAATGCTCAGTCACATCAATATTGTTTTGTTTAATCACAGTGTTATTATGTATGGGGATTTTCTTAGCATGTCAAACCATGCTTCGTCTATTGGATGTCAAACTGCTACGTGAGTTTCAATCAAAATCCGGTATTCTTCTTCACTTCATACATCTTTTCGCCGTTCTACATTCATTATTTATCAATGAACCGTTTATTTATATATACATCAGTCAAAAATTTGATTTATATTTTCAAAGCAAACTAAAATTGACACAATTAAATAGTAAAATTAAAATAAAAGTTAGGTACAAGAACAAAACCAAAAGTTCATAAACACCATGTACATTGTGATATCAAAACTACAAAGTTCAAAAACACCATATTCTTTTTAAAAGTTGTATTTTATGTATTCTATGTGGATTTTAGAGAATTATGTGATTAAAAATTGTGATCACACATAAATCTAATATATTAATGTCAAACCTATGTATCATGGACCTATACCCGAATAAATATTGATACAACTCTATCTTTTATAAAAATATATACACACATATGTTTAGATGTATGTAAATATATAAATATGCATACATATACACACAAAAATATTTATATATATGAATATACTAAATATCTGAAAAAATATATCTTAATGTCAGGACATAAATTATTGTCTCATCTCTCTGTTTTGTCTTCCTACTCATCCTCTAAATATTTTTGCAATGTCCGAGCATTTCTTCGTTCCATTTTTCTTTACTCATTCCACTACTTTTTTTAATACAAATCTATGGATACAAATGTCCCAAACACATTAAAATATTATTAAAACCTCAACCCAATTTCATATAATATTTATAATATAATTTTTGGTGATAAAACCAATTAAAAAAAATATCAATTATATTGTTATAATTTTTTATAAAAATATATATATATATATATATATATATATATATACACACTTACTTATCCTCATCAGAAGTCCTTTGTCCTTTGATGGAGTTAAATTTCTTTGGGAGCTTGGTTCTCTTTACTCTCAATATCTTCTTCTTTTTTAATTGATTATGATTAACGTTCGGAATTGATGTTGGTCAAAGGTATCTCCGATTGTACTTTCGATGCTCTTTTGCACCGATAGATCAAACGAATGGGATTCAATTATGATCTTATCAATGCATGGATCATGACAACAACTGATAATTCGATGGTTATGCATAATACAATTCCACAAGGTATTTTGTTTTAAAATATGTGAAAAGGTCAAAATGCCAATTAAAATTAAGAGCGGAGTGTATACACCATATGGAAAAAATCTCGGTCATTTTATGTTTCATAAAAATTTGGATATTTAAAAGTTTCATTGCTCAAATAGAAAGTGATATCCATGAATGGATTTGTTGACGGCATTTCCATTGTGGGAGGTTTGAAAATCGAATGATTTTTGGTAGAATTTATGTTTCCAAATTGAATAATCGACATTTACATATGAAATCGAGGTTAGTAGATTATGATGATATCGATCAAATTAGCGGGTGAAATCAATGGTAAAGAAATATCAAATTAGAGATTTAAGACGATTTGTGTGTATATTGTTCTTATCGCTACTTAAGCTTTATGCGATGATTAAAATGATTTCAACACCATATTTCATAAAACATACTAGTTTTGAGTATGAAATCAAGAGAAATGTTAAAAATGAGTGAAGAGAGATGAGAAATCAAAGAAGAAATTAAAGAAGAAATGAGATTAGAAAATAAGTAGAAGTTATATAAAATCCTAAAACACACCGGCACACGAAATTAGAAATATGGTATATATATTAATGAAACACACTTTAAGAAAGGTGATATTCTCAATATTTTGTCAACACATGTAACAACTTTTTGTTAAAATATTTATAGTCAAATTGCAATAAATACTCGCAAAGAAGGAAATATATAATTAATTAAATTAATTTAAAGAAAAATACAAGAAAAAATTGTTTGTGTTAGAAATAAATTAATCTCCGTTGGGCTAGACAAATCACTCTTAGCCACATGACATAGTGGAGTTCTCCATCTTTTGAATGGAGCTTGTCAAATTTTTGTTAAAATATTTTTAGACAACCTACAATAAATACTCGAAAGAACGAAAATATATAATTAATTAAATTAATTAATGAAAAAATACAAGAGAAAATATTTATAGTCAACCTACAATAAATACCTTTATGTGGATTCTCACAAAGAGTAGTTGGGATTCTTGAAAGCCAAGGAGTAGATTATGAAACAGTAGATGTTCTTGACAACGACATAACCGCGAGTTAAGGGATAAGCTGCAAAATTATTGTAATTGGCCAACGTTTCCACATGTATTTGTGAAAGGACAACTTTTAGGAGGTTGTGATATATTGACCTGAATGTATGAGAATGGTGAACTTAGAAATATGTTGAATTAGTTTTGTCTGCTCTATTTTTAGTTGTGTAACTCAAAACATCTGTACTATTTTTTGGCTTTTATATATATACATTATAACACTTACAAATTATTTAAGCAAATCTATGTAACCTAGATACTGTTTTTGCATTTATGAAACTTTTGGATTTCACTAACAGAGATTGTTACCGTGTTATGTTAGAAGGAGTTTGGTCTTTTCATTAGTTGTTTGGGAGAGTTTTCGGAGGTCAATTGGTATTTTAGCTGAGACAAAATTTTCACATAACTAGTTTGAAATTTATGAGTTGTTATGTGTTCCAAAAGAAATTATATCCATTGCGAAAATATGGGTTTTTAAAAATAATTATTTAAAATGAAATAGATGACTGAAAATACATTTTCTAGCGCAAGTATTTAATCATGTTGATATTTGTTTTTTATAAAATAAATCCCTCGTCTTCCATTGCCATCCAAATATTGTTGATGAGTTTGTATTGCTCCGTGATATTATTAGTCCACAGTGTATACGATGTGGATTCAGAAGCTTGCGTTGGAACATAGACCAATATTGTTGACTCATCGGTCAACGTGATGGCGATTTGCGTTTTAGTGTTGTCATCATCATGATTACCATTGGATTCATTTTCAACACCCCATTTGAAACATGCATATCAACACTCGCAGTTGCCGCAACAAATGTAGTGGTTTTAGGAAGATTTGTATCTTCTGTGATTGCCCAAATGTAGTTCTCAAGGGAGTTTCTAGGGAAAAAGTTTTGCTTTCATCTTGTTTCTTGTTCCTCTTCGTGTGTATCTGACGTTTTGTGGTGTTCCAAAGGTTTTTTATCATGGTGTCATTGCGTCCAGGAAGTTTTAGTGCAATCTTGGTCCATTGCTTGCCTTCTACTTTGTAAGTTTCAATCAATACCTGGTATTTTTTTCACTCCAAACATCTTTCACAATTACACATTTATTATTTATTAATGAACGGCTCGTTAATAAATATATCTATGAGAATATTGATTCATATTAACATCTCAAAGTAAACTAATATTAATAAAATCAAATAGTAATATCAAAGTTATGCACGAAAATAAAAACACAAAATTCATTAATATCGTATACATTCTCATTTCAAAACCACAAAACTAATAAACACCATAAAAACCTTATCTCTTTAAAAAAGTTGCAATCCATCTATATGTGGAGTTTCAAGAATATTTTGATTAAAACATTGTAATAACACATCAATCTAATACATACATATCCCAATGTTTTTGGGTATGTACATACGTATCCCACTTATGTACCATATTCGAGTAAATATTGATGTAACTCTATTTCCTATAAAAATGTATACACATGTGTTTAGAAATATGAATATACATACACATACACATCCACATAAAAGTATATCTATATACGAAAATACTAAAGATCTAAAGATATACCGTAATGTCAGGACATAGAATGTAGTGGCATCTTTCTCTGCATTGTTTTCCTATTCGTCCTTCAAGTATTTTTGCGATGTCTAATCATTTCTTCGTTCCATTTTTCTTTACCCAATACGCTAATTTCCTACATAAATATGTGTATGCAAATGTCTCAAGTACAATTTTTTTTTTAATATTAAGTCTCAACACAATTTCATATAATATTTATAATATAGTATTCGACGATAAAACTAAATGAAAAATATAGATAGTTGTATATTGGTAAAACGAAAATATATATAAAAACTTACTCATCCGCATCAGAAGTCAATTGTCCTTTGATAGAGTTAGATTTCTTCGAGGGCTTGCTTCACTTCAATCTCATTATCTTGTTATGCTTCTGATTGATTTTGAGCATCGTTCGACCTTGATGTTGGTCAGTGGTATCTCCGATAGTACGTTTGATGCTCTCTTTCACCAGTGGATCTAACGGTTGAGATTCAAGCACGATGTTATCAAGGCAAGGGTCATGACTGCCAGTGATAATTCGTTGGCCTTACATAGCATCATGATTATAGCGATCAAAGTTAACGGTCGAAAACAATGGTAAAGATATACATGATGATAGATTTAAGATGATTTTTATGTATATTGTTATTATCACCACTCAAACTTTGTGCGATGAGTAAAATGATTTTGAAACAAAAAATTTATAAAACATATTAGTTTCGAGTATGAAATCAAGAGAAATATTTGATTGAGTAGAGAGAGATGAGAAGATATGAGAAATCAGAGAAGAAATGAAAGCGGAAAATTAGAAGAAGTTATATGAACTTCTAAATAGAAATGTCGTATATATATTAATAAAACACACTTTTAGAAAGGTAATACTCTCTATATTTTGTCAACACGTGTACCAAATTTTTTTAAAATATTTATAGTCAACCTACAATAAATACTAGAAAGAAGGAAAATATATAATTGTAGGATTTTAACAAAAATTTATTACACGTGTTAAAAAATATAGAGAATGTTACCTTTCTAAAAGTGTGTTTTATTAATATATATACGACATTTCTATTTAGGATTTCATATAACTTCTTCTAATTTTCCGCTTTCATTTCTTCTCCGATTTCTCATATCTTCTCCGATTTCTCATCTCTCTCTACTCAATCAAATATTTCTCTTGATTTCATACTCGAAACTAATATGTTTGATGAAAATTTTGTTTCAAAATCATTTTACTCATCGCACAAAGTTTGAGTGGTGATAATAACAATATACATAAAAATCGTCTTAAATCTATCATCATGTATGTCTTTATCATTGTTTTCGACCGTTAACTTTGATCGCTATCATCATGATGCTATGCAAGACCAACGGCTTATTAGTGACAGTCATGACCCTTGCCTTGATAACATCGTGCTTGAATCTTAACCGTTAGATTCACTGGTGAAAGAGAGCATCAAACGTACTATCGGAGATACCACTGACCAACATCAAGGTCGAACGATGCTCAAAATCAATCAGAAGCATAACAAGATAATGAAATTGAAGTGAAGCAAACCCTCGAAGAAATCTAACTCTATCAAAGGACAATGGACTTCTGATGCGGATGAGTAAGTTTTTATATATATTTTCATTTTATCAATATACAACTACCTATATTTTTCAGTTAGTTTTATCGTCGAATACTATATTATAAACATTATATGAAATTGTGTTGAGACTTAATATAAAAAAGAATTGTACTTGGGACATTTGCATACACATATTTATGTAGGAAATTAGCGTATTGGGTAAAGAAAAATGGAACGAAGAAATGGTTAGACATCGCAAAAATACTTGGAGGACGAATAGGAAAACAATGCAGAGAAAGATGGCACTACATTCTATGTCCTGACATTAAGGTATATCTTTAGATCTTTAGTATTTTCGTATATAGATATAGTTTTATGTGGATGTGTATGTGTATGTGTATGTGTATGTATATTCATATATCTAAACACATGTGTATACATTTTTAAAGGAAATAGAGTTCCATCAATATTTACTTGAATATGATACATAAGTGGCATATGTATGTACATACCCAAAAACACTGGGATATGTATGTATTAGATTGATGTGTTGTTACAATGTTTTAATCAAAATATTCTTGAAACTCCACATATAGATGGATTGCAACTTTTTTAAAGAGATAAGGTGTTTATGGTGTTTAATAGTTTTGTGGTTTTAAAATGAGAATGTATACGATATTAATGAATTTTGTGTTTTTATTTTCGTGCATAACTTTGTTATTACTATTTGATTTTATTAATTTTACTTTACTTTGAGATGTTAATATGAATCAATATTCTCATAGATATATTTATTAATGAACCGTTCATTAATAAATAATAAATGTGTAATTGTAGAAAGATGCTTGGAGTGAAAAAAAATACAAGATATTGATTGAAACTCACAAAGTAGAAGGCAAGCAATGGACCAAGATTGCACCAAAACTTCCTGGACGCAATGACACCATGATAAAAAAAAAACCTTTGGAACACCACAGAACGTCAGATACACACGAAGAGGAACAAGAAACAAGATGAAAGCAGCAACTTTTTCCATAGAAACTCCCTTGAGAACTACATTTAGGCCATCACAGAAGATACAAATCTTCCTAAAACCACTACATTTGTTGCGGCAACTGCGAGTGTTGATATGCATGTTTCAAATGGGGTGTTGAAAATGAATCCAATGGTAATCATGATGATGACAACACTAAAACGCAAATTGCCATCCCGTTGACCGATAAGTAAACAATATTGGTCCATGTTCAAACGCAAGCTTCTGAATCCACATTGTATACACCGTTGACTAATAATATCACGGAGCAATACAAACTCATCGACAATATTTGGATGGCAATGGAAGACGAAGGATTTATCTTTTAAAAAACAAATATCAACATGATTAAATACTTGCGCTATAAAATGTATTTTCAATCAACTATTTCTATTAAATAATTATTTTTAAAAACTCATATTTTTACAATGGATATAATTTCTTTTGGAACACATAACAACTCATAAATTTCTAACCAGTTCTGTGAAAATTTTGTCTCAGCTAAAATACCAATTAACCTCCGAAAACTCTCCCAAACAACTAATGAAAAGACCAAACTCCTTCTAACATAACACGGTAACAATCTCTGTTAGTGAAATCCAAAAGTTTCATAAATGCAAAAACAGTATCTAGGTTACATAGATTTGCTTAAATAATTTGTAAGTGTTATAATGTATATATATAAAAGCCAAAAAATAGTACAGATGTTTTGAGTTACACAACTAAAAATAGAGCAGACAAAACTAATTCAACATATTTCTAAGTTCACCATTCTCATACATTCAGGTCAATATATCACAACCTCCTAAAAGTTGTCCTTTCACAAATACATGTGGAAACGTTGGCCAATTACAATAATTTTGCAGCTTATCCCTTAACTCGCGGTTATGTCGTTGTCAAGAACATCTACTGTTTCATAATCTACTCCTTGGCTTTCAAGAATCCCAACTACTCTTTGTGAGAATCCACATAAAGGTATTTATTGTAGGTTGACTATAAATATTTTCTCTTGTATTTTTTCATTAATAAATTTTTACAACCTCTATAAATTAATAATCACCATAAATTAATAAAATATTCCGGTCCCGAGTTGGGCTAATATAAAAATTAACGAAATTCGATAAAATGATAAGATAATTATTTTTTTGAAACTCCTATGTAAAATATGGTCCCAATAATAATATAAATTAATAATCATATATATAATCATACATATATAAATATATTTTGTCGTACATATATATATAACTATGATAATGTACTAAAACATGGATTTTAATGATTTTATTTCGACTGAAAATAGAAATTTTGTTATAGCTTATCCTTAACTTTACTTATTGCATCAAAACTTTTACCATTTTTTTCTTGATATGTATCTTAAACTTTTAAATAATTCTAGACAAAATAATTGATTCTTTATGCATAACTCTTTCTAATGTATCCATCGACATTCCATGATTTCTTCTAAATCCTATACATAAGAACGCATATCTTTTTAATTGAATAGTCTATTATGATAAAACATCCATTATATTGCGATAATCAAAAATTTAATCATAATTTCAAGTCAATGCATGTAGTGTTTTTGCAAATGGATTCATTAAATTCTTTAATATAACATCATTCAAAAAATATTTTAAAGAAAATTATTACCTAAAATAGATTTCTCTCTATAAATTAATATTTATTAATTTATCGATAAATTAATATCTCTCTAAATTAATAATTTTTCAAAGTCCCAACATTATTAATTTATAGAGGTTTTACTGTATATTTTCCTTCTTTCGAGTATTTATTGTAGGTTGACTATAAATATTTTAACAAAAATTTGAGAAGCTCCATGCAAAAGATGGAGAACTCCACTATGTCATGTGGCTAAGAGTGATTCGTCTAGCCCAAGGGAGATTAATTTATTTCTAACACAAACGGATTTTTCTTGTATTTTTCCTGAAATTCATTTAATTAATTATATATTTCCTTCTTTGCGAGTATTTATTGCAATTTGACTATAAATATTTTAACAAAAAGTTGTTACATGTGTTGACAAAATATTGAGAATATCACCTTTCTTAAAGTGTGTTTCATTAATATATATACCAAATTTCTAATTTCGTGTGCCGGTTTGTTTTAGGATTTTATATAACTTCTACTTATTTTTCGATCTCATTTATTCTTCAATTTCTCATCTCTCTCCACTCATTTTAACATTTCTCTTGATTTCATACTCAAAACTAATATATTTTATGAAATTTGGTTTTGAAATCATTTTACTCATTGCATAAAGCTTAAGTGGTGATAAGAACAATTTACATAAAAATCGTCTTAAATCTCTCATCTGAAATTTCTTTACCATTGATTTCACCCTCTAATTTGATCGATATCATCATAATCTACTAACCTCGATTTCATATATAAATGTCGATAATTCCATTTGGAGACATAAATTATACTAAAAATCATTCGATTTTCAAACCTCCCACAATGGAAATGCCGTCAACAAATCCATTCATGGATATCAATTTCTATTTGAGCAATGAAACTTTTAAATATCCAAATTTTTATGAAACATAAAATGACCGAGATCTTTTCCATATAGTAGGCTTGTTCGTTTGGCAGCCGCAGCGGCTTGCGGCTGCGTCATGCGGTAAAATGTTGTTCGTTTGCCTGCCGCAGGTACCTGCGGCTGCGTCATGCGGCCAGACGCTGCGACTTGCGTCACGAATTTTTGGCCGCAGCTAAATTCAGCGTCTGCGTTTAAAAATTAGCGTTACGGCCAAAATTTCAGCCGCAGCCGCAGCGGCAGACAAACGAACAACAATTATACCCTGTGTCTGGCCGCATGACGCAGCCGCAAACCGCAGCCACAGCCACAGCGGCAGACAAACGAACAACAATCGCAGCGTCTGGCCGCATGACGCAGCCGCAAGCCGCTGCGGCTGCCAAACGAACAGGCCTAGTGTATACAACACTTTTAATTTCTATTGGCATTTCAACCTTTTCACAGATTTTAAAACAAAATACCTTATGAAATTATATTATGCATAACCATCGAATTATCAGTTGCTGTATTAGGGTGTCATGAATTTAATAATAGTATTTAACCCAGATTTTGGGATGAAACGGGTAAAGGAGTGACCCTTTTGAATCAGTTCATTAGGCCACGTGTTAGTCATGGATTGGGTCGGGTTTTTTTTTTTCTTTAGCGAAAACAACTTCTCCTCGTTTTCTCCTCCTCTTCCGATGGTGACGATTCCGAATCGGTTCATTCAAAGGGTCGAATTTGAGTACAGAGAAGAAGATCTAAGGAACAAAAGTCCTTTACTTCTTCAAATGAATCCAATTCACAAAAAAATTCCGGTTTGGTACATCGATGAGGTTTGGTCTCATAAGAATTCTTCCATCTGATCCTTATCAGAGAGCTCAAGCTAGATTCTAGTCTGATTTCATCGACAAAAAGGTAAACTTTAGTTCCTCTTGTTGAATTATGTTTAATGTTTGATTACTTTGTTCATGTTCTGATATTTGGGGATTTCAAAGATTGAAACTTTATTTGAGTTTTTGTGAGTTATAGGGTTAGTGAAATCACAACTTTATTTGAGCTTGTCTAGGTTATGTTTTGTAAAAATTGAGTTTTGTAATTGGTAGGTGTAGAGAAATTGCTATAAAGGTTAGGTTTTTGCTTTGTAGACATCAAGTTTTGAGCTTTGTCCTCAGTTAGCTCGATGTTTATGTTACTCGTATGCAATTGATCAGGACTAAAGCTTAGGGGTTTGCTTTGTAGACATCAAGTTTTGAGCTTTGTTCTAAATTAGCTTGATGTTTATGTTACTATTTGTGGAATGGATCAGGTGTATGATGTATCTAGGAAGACATGGACAACGAAAGGTGAGGAGCTAGAGGCAGCTAAGAAGGAGTTTGCCTAGACATTGGTGGGGATGGATTTGGGTATGTTGACATTGCATTGATTGGATTCTACACTTGGTTTCCGGCATTCGAGAAGTTCGGTAACTTGAGCATCGAATTGGAGTGTCCAAAATTGATGGTTTGGGTTAAGAATTGTTTCGAGAGGGAGACTGTGGCTAACTCCTTGCTTGATCCTCACAAGGTTACTGAATTCGTTGCTGAGCTCAGGAAGAGATTTGGACTTGAGTAGGTCGCTTTGGACTCTCATATTGTGTTATGTTTTCATTTACTTTTGTTGGAGTGTTTCTGAAATAATGCAACAACAAGTGTAAGGTGGTTTGGATGTAGAGTGTGTGTCTTGTTTGGGTAGTTTCAGCAGCTTTGATGGTTTTGTAATCTCTTGGTTAAAAAGGCTATACTACTTCTCGGTCATGAGTGTATCAAATTCGAAATGGATATGGAGGAAGGTGTTGTTAAAGATAACAATGCATCAAGACACACAAACCAATCTGATATTGCTTCTTGTTTTGACTTTTCTATCTCAATTATTGGTATACACATGATCAAGTTCTTAAAGATTCAACATTTGGATCCTATTTACAGAAAGAACACAAATATATAAAAAATTACAAAAAATTTATGCAGTGTTAAAGATTAAATTACTAATACAACTAATACTAATATAATCCAAATAAATATCAAACTCTTGATTTCATCCTAGTCCCCTTTCTTCCTCCTCCCGCGACTCTAGGGTTTAGGGTTTCTTCATTTCTTTCTCGAGAAGTATTTTTCGTCCCAGGTAATTCACATTTCTCAGTCCAGAAGAAGAAGATGGGTGAGATTAAGCTTTCGTTCCCACCGGAAAGCCCTCCGCTTTCAGTCATCATTGCCCTCTCTCTCTCATCCTCGCCGTTCACTATTGACTCCGCCTCCGCAACGCTCCCTTCTCTTGTCTTCTCCGACGGGTACGTTACGTTCCATCCTTCCTTCAATCCTGTCTTCTTCTTCTTCTTCTACTCTGAAACTTATAAACCCTTGTCTCCGAAGGCAGAAATTGAGTGGAGCTTCTGTTCTTCTACGTTATCTTGGTCGATCAGCGAACACGCTTCCTGATTTCTACGGTCGCAATACTTTTGAATCTTCTCAGATTGATGAGTGGGTAGATTACGCTTCTGTCTTCTCCTCTGGTTCAGAGTTTGAGAATGCTTGCAATGGCGTCGATAAGTACCTCCACACTCGCACTTTTCTTGTTGGCTATTCTCTTTCCATTGCTGATGTTGCAATTTGGTCTGCTCTCGCTGGTAAATATTGAATTTCCTCAGCTTTCTTGTTTTGATCTTGTCTTCAATAAGGTTGGTTAATACTCTACTCTGTTTCTGTTTCTGTTTCTGTTTCTGTTTCTTGTTGGTAGGAACTTGTCAAAGATGGGATAGTTTAAGGAAATCGAATAAAAAGTATCAGAGTTTACTTAGATGGTACAACTCTATATTAGATGAATATACGGAGTCTCTCAGTGAGGTCCTTGCAACATATGCTGCGAAGAAAGGATCAGGGACTGTAACCAAGTCCAAAGATGAACAACAAGATGTAAATGATAAAGGAAAACCTGAAGTGGACTTACCTGGTGCAGAACTTGGTAAGGTTAGACTCCGTTTTGCTCCAGAACCGAGCGGTTATCTTCACATTGGACATGCCAAGGCGGCGTTGATGAACAAGTATTTCGCAGAGCGTTACCAAGGGGAACTAATTCTGCGTTTTGATGATACTAACCCTGCTAAAGAAAGCAATGAGTTTGTGGATAATCTTATCAAGGATGTTGGGACATTGGGGATCAAGTATCAGAAAGTGACTTACACTTCTGATTATTTTCCTGAGCTCATGGACATGGCTGAAAAAATGATGCGTGAAGGTAAGGCATATGTTGATGACACACCCAAGGAACAGATGCAGAAAGAGAGGATGGATGGGATTGATTCAAAGTGTAGGAATCATAGCGTCAAGGAGAATTTGGACTTATGGAAGGAAATGATTGCGGGAACTGTGAGAGGATTACAGTGTTGTGTTCGTGGGAAATTAGACATGCAGGACCCTAACAAAGCCATGCGAGACCCGGTTTATTATCGATGCAACCCTATGTCTCACCACCGTATCGGGGATAAGTATAAGATATATCCAACATACGACTTTGCTTGCCCGTTTGTCGATTCCCTTGAAGGTATAACGCATGCCCTTCGGTCTAGCGAGTATCATGACAGGAATGCTCAGTATTTTAGAGTTCAGGACGACATGGGATTGCCAAGGGTTCAAATTTTTGAATTCAGCCGGTTAAATCTGGTTTATACTCTTCTCAGTAAGCGCAAGCTTCTCTGGTTTGTCAATGAGAGATTGGTTGATGGGTGGGATGATCCTCGCTTCCCGACAGTCCAAGGAATTGTTCGCAGAGGTTTGAAAATCGAGGCTCTAATCCAATTCATTCTTGAGCAGGTGAACTTTTCTTCTCGTTGTTGCTAGTCTCTTTTACATGTTCTTGTCATTAATTCTGTGATTTTTAACGTTTCAGGGGGCTTCAAAGAATCTAAATCTAATGGAATGGGATAAAATTTGGTCTATTAATAAGAAAATAGTTGATCCTGTGTGCCCTAGACATACGGCTGTGATTGAAAAGCGGCGTGTACTGCTGACCTTAACGAATGGTCCTGATGAGCCATTTGTCCGCCTCATACCAAAGCACAAGAAATTTGAAGGAGCTGGAGAAAAAGCGACCACCTTCACTAAGAGCATTTTGATCGAGGGAGCTGATGCGAGTGCTATATATGTTGATGAGGAAGTGACTTTGATGGATTGGGGAAATGCTATAGTGAAGGAAATCAGCAAGGACGATGAGGGTCATGTCACTGCGTTATCAGGTGTTCTGAATCTCCAAGGATCTGTGAAGACTACAAAGCTGAAGCTCACATGGCTTCCTGACACTAATGAGTTGGTCAATCTCACATTAACAGAGTTTGATTCATTTAGACATTCGAACAATTTTGGCTTGATTCAACAATTTTGATCCATTTAGACATTCGAACCATATTTTAAGACATTAGTGCAAATGGACGGCCTAATGATAGCCACTAGGTTAACTGATAACTTGCGTCTTTGTGTAGATTATTTTTCTGCATTGTTGACTTGTTGTTTAATTTTCTGTTAAACATAGCATATTTTTAAGAAAACTAGAAGAAAAAAAAAATGAAAAAATAAATTGCTAAATGAAATTAATTATGCAGAGACAGTTGTTCAAAGTCTAAAATTGGCAGGCATTCATTGTATTATAACAAACTACTCCCTCCTTTGCAAATTACTTGTCATTCTATGTTTTTTCACACAAATTAAAAAAAATTAAATTTTCTGTTTTACCCCTAATTAGTACAATATTTTGTTTGATATAAGTAATTATTAAGCTGAAAGTTAAGGGTAAAAGATGGTAAAATGGTAATAAATTTGCATTGACAATACAAAATGACAAGTAATATGAAACAAAAAACTAAAGCTAGAATGACAACTAATATGCAACAGAGGGAGTAATTTTTTCTTTGTATTTTTACTCAAATTTAATTTGACTAATTATATATGCATTTTTTTTCTTCTAAATACATATTTCTTTTAAAATTTTCAGGAAAAATAGAAATAGAAAACAAAGGGAAAAAAAAGTTGCTAAGTAAAGTTTTTTTTTTTTTTTTTTTGTCAGCCTAACTAAAGTTAATTACTGAAAGTCAGTTGTTCAAAGTCTAAAATTGGTTCGCAAATTAATTGCAATGTAACAAATTGTTTCGAAGGATTTTGTCCCCTTCACAATAACAACGGAGAAACTCGTTCCTGCACCATAAGCAAACATGTGAACGTGAAAAAATAAAACGGGGTGCGTTCCAACAATTATTCGAGGTTGAAGTGAGAATAAAAAATAAAGGGGGAGAAGAGAGAGAGAAATACTACGGTGAGTTCTGAAGAGTCAGGGATGAAGAGTAAGGAAACAAGAATGTAGAAATAGTGACTCTAGGTCCGAAAGGATTGTGGAACTACGGAATATCAGTTCTTTAGGTGATAAATTTAGCGGTGAGAGAGAAGAGAATAAAATAAGAAAATGAGAGAGATGGAGAAAGGTTTTGGTCAAAGCCGGATCGAAACCGAAGAAGAAGAAGAAATAATATTCTAGTGGAGAGTTTGCCCTAAATAACCGGAAGTTTAGAGGTTCAAGATTGTCACTTGCTATCTTAATATATCTCTTTACGTATATAGAGATAGAGTGAAAACGCAAAGCCCAGCACTATGGGGCATATTATAAGAGTATTTATAGAGATTTACCTACTTAGGTTGGATACCGCGTACCACGTTCTGTATCCACTTGAGTGTTTTTCATCTTTCCAGTCTAACGTTGCAGACACTTGCCTAACCGCTCAATCTGCTATGTTGTACAATGATTTACCATAGTACTGGCAGCATCTATTACGCCTAGTTTAGCGTCGGGGTGACTCATGGGTTTCACTTTAACCTGCTTTAATATCCACAACATGAGTCTTCTGTTTATAACCCTATCGTTAGTAGGGTTAACAAGTTTTCACTTGTTGATCGAGAATGAAAATATCAAAAGAAAGAGAAAATAAGTTTAGGCGCAATAACATGAAACTCCGTAGGTAAGAAATTTAGTTGTGAGAAAGAGAGAGAGGGAGAGATGGGAAGAGGAAAAGCGAAGGAGAAAGATATAGTGTAAATTAACCTATGTATATGATCAGATACGGAGAAGAAGAAGAAAATGAAGAAAGAAGATTTTGGAGAGATTTGGCCCTAACTAGGTGGAAGTTCAGAGGTTCAAGACTATATGCAACTTGCATGACCGCTCAGTCTACTATGCTGCACACTGACTCCTCGTACTACTAACAGCATTTGTTATGCCTAGTTTGGCGCCTGGGTACTTCATGGATTTCATTTTAATCTACTTTAATCACAATCCACGTCATGGGTATTCTGTTTTTATCCTATTGTAAGTAGGGTTAAAAAAATTTCAACCGTTGACTGATAATTTAAATATCAAAAGAGAGAAAAAATAAGTTTATGCGTAGGGATGTCAAAATGGGTCAAAACCCATGGGTAACCCTAACCCGCCCATAGTTTTAGTGGGTTTGGGTTGGATTTTTCGACCCATATAAATAAATGGGTATTAGTGGCTAACCCATTTAAGTTTATGGGTTTAATGGGTAAATCCATTAGGGTTATGGGTTACACATAGGTTTAGCATAAAAAAAGGTAACTAATATACCGTATATTATATACGTAAATTACTAAAAAGATTAGAGTTTTCTTTTGGTAAAGAAAAACTAAAATTTTATATTACCTTTACTAAACAGATGAACCTAACGAAAATTGAATCCAAAAAAAGAGATGAACACGACAACGATTGAAGTGCTTTTCTTAATTACTTATTGGTTTTCACAAAGTATAATGTGCTTTTCTTAACATAAGACTCCTTACCTTGCATGATCTTTTGATGAGAGTCCATGGCTTTATTATAATGCCTTGACCGCCCTGTCGTGGGCTCCACGTCCACTCTTGGCTCGCAAGCCGAAACTTCCTAGCCCGCAGGCCCGAGACTTCTCTGGCGGTCGATGCGTTAGTTCGGGAGGCTCGAATGCATGTTTACTGACCCTGCAATCACAATGCGATCTTTCCCCGAGTTTTTGGCCTCACTCGCACCGTAGTGGAAATGACTTCCGAGTAGGTCACCCATCATTTGATTGCTCCAGCTTAAGCACGCTTAACTCTGGAGTTTTCTCAAGACAAGTGACCGAAAAGATAAGTGCATTTTGGTGACATAGGTAGCCAAATCAATTCTTTTAAGCCTCTCCGCATGCACCACATATTCTCAGGTAATGCACCAAGCATTTCTAGAATCTGGGGTGTTACAATCACCCCCTCTCACAGCGTGCAACGTCCTCGTTGCGTACAAAGATCGTTACCCTAACAGTGCTATACCCACACTCGTCAAGGTTCAGCTCTGATACCACTTATAACGCCCTGACCGCCCTGCCATGGGCTCCACGCCCACTCTTGGCTCGCAAGCTGAAACTTCTCGGCCTGCAGGCCCGAGACTTCTCTGGCGGTCGTTGCGCTAGTCTGGGAGGCTCGAATGCATGTTTACTGACCATGCAATTACCACGCGATCTTTCCCCGAGTTTTTGGCCTCACTCGTACCGTACTGGAAATGACTTTCCAGTAGGTCACTCATCCTTTGATTGATCCAGCTTAAACACGCTTAACTCTGGAGTTCTCTTAAGACAAGTCACCGAAAATATAAGTGCACTTTGGTGACATAGGTAGCCAAATCAATTCTTTTAAGCCTCTTTGCATGAACCACATATTCTCAGATAATGCACCAAGCATTTCTAGAATCTAGGGTGTTACATTTATACTTACCTTTGGGGCTCTTATACCCCGTAAATGCCTTCTTACGTGCCCCCAAGTCCTTTACCTCTGGATAGCAAACTACCAGTGGTTTGTTGGGTCATTGTAGAGTCAGGCCAAGTCGGCATGGGCCATTCTAAGATCAGCACCACGTCTGCATGGGGACCTTCGCATAAGTGACAAACTCTATCAAAGAGATAAACAACCCACCATGCCATGTGACTAAAGGTGATTTCTCAAGCCTAAAAAAAATTATTTTATCCATAACACAAATTATTCTCTCTTGTATTTTTCCTTAAAATAATTTAATTAATTATATATTTCTTTCTTTCAAGTATTTATTGTAATTTGACTATAAATATATTGACAAAAATTTGTTACGATTGTTGACCAAATATAGAGAACATGCATTACCTTTCTTGAAGTGTGTTTTATAAATATATACACCACATTTCTATTCAATGTGTGCCGATTTGTTTTAGGATTTCATATACCTTCTACTTATTTTCCGATTTCATTTTCTCTCCGATTTCTCATATTTTCTCCGATTTATCATCTCTCTCTACTCAATCAAACATTTCTCTTGATTTCATACTCGAAACTAATATTTTCAATAAGATTTTTGTTTCGAAATCATCGCACAAATATTTGAGTGGTGATAATAACAATATACATAAAAATCGTCTTAAATCTTCCATCAGGTATGTCTTTACCATTGATTTCGACCGTTAACTTTGATCGCTATCATCATGATGCTATGCAAGGCCAATAACTTATCAGTGGCAGTCATGACCCAAGCTTTGATAAGATCGTGCTTGAATCTCAACCGTTAGATCCACTAGTAAAAGAGAACATCAAAAGTACTATCGGAGATACCAGTGACCAACATCAAGGCCGAACGATGACCAAAATCAATCAAAAGCATAACAAGATAATGAAGTTGAAGGGAAGCAAGCCCTCGAAGAACTCTAACTCTATCAAAGTACAATGGACTTCTGATGAAGATCAGTAAGTTTTTATATATTTTTTGTTTTATCACAATATAATTATATATATTTTTGAATTGGTTTTATTGTCGCACACTATATTATAAATATTCTATGAAATTGCGTTGAAAATTTCATAAAAGTTTATGTGTCTGAGACATTTGCATACACATATTTATGTAGGAAATTAGTAGATTGGGTAAAGGAAAATGGAACGAAAAAATGGTTGGACATTGCAAAGATACTTGGAGGACGAGTAGGAAAACAATGCACAGAGAGATGGTACTACACTCTATGTCCTGACATTAAGGTATATCTTTAGATCTTTAGTATTTTCGTATATAGATATATTTTCATGTGGATGTGTATGTATATTCATATAATTATATTTCTAAACACATGTGTATACATTTAAAAAAAGATAGAGTTACATCAATATTTACTTGAATATGATACATAAGTCGGATACCTACGTATTAGATTGATGTGTTATTACAATGTTTTAATCAAACAAAATTTGAATCTCCACATATAATAGATGGGTTGCAACTTTTTAAAAGAATAAGGTGTGTACGGTGTTTATTAACTTTGTGGTTTTGAAATCACAATATACATGATATTGATGAACTTTGTGGTTTAATTTCTTGCATAATTTTGATACTACTATTTAATTTTATTAATTTTAGTTTGCTTTGAGATGTTAATATGAATCAAAATTCTCAGAGATATATTTATTAATGAACAGTTCATTAATAGATAATAAATGTGTAATTGCAGAAAGATGTTTGGAGTGAAGAAGAATATCAGATATTGATTGAAACTCACAAAGTGGTTGGCAAGCAATGGACCAAGATTGCTCTAAAACTTCCTGGACGCAATGACACCATGATAAAAAACCTTTGGAACACCACAAAACGTCGGGTACATACGAAGAGGAACAAGAAACCAAATGAAAGCAGCATCTTTTCCCCTAAAAACTCCCTTGAGAACTACATATGGTCCATCACAGAAGATACAAATTTTTCCAAAACCACTACATATGTTGCTGCAACTGCAAATGTTGATATGCCAGTTTCAAATGGGGTGTTGCACAATGAATCCAAAGGTGATCATGATGATGACAACAGTAAAATGCAAATCGCCATACCTTTGACCGATGAGTCAACAATGTTGGAATATGTTCCAATGCAAGCTTCTGAGTCCACTTCGTACACCCCGTGGACTAATAATATCAAGGAGCACTACAAGCTCATCGACGATATTTGGATAGCAATGCAAGACAATGGACTTATCTTTTAGAAAACAAATATCAATGTGATCATATATTTGCGCTATAAAATGTATTTTCAATCATCAGTTGCATTTAATAAACTCATATTTTCGTAATGGAATATAAATTTGCAAAAACAGTCTCTAAGACAAAGATTTGCTAAAATACTCTGTAAGCTTTATAATGTATAACTGCCAAAAAAACCCAAAAAAAAAAGCATATGTATTGAGTTACACAACTAGGAATAGAGTAGAGAATCGGATGAAACTAATTCAACATATTGCTAAGTTCACCATTCTCATACATTGAGGTCAATATATCACAACCTCCTAAAAGTTCTCCTTTCACAAATACTTGCGGAAACGTTGGCCAATTGCTGTAAATTTTCAGCTTCTCCCTTAACCCGTGATTATACTCATCGTCAAGAACATCCATGGTTTCATAATCCACTCCTTGGCTTTCAAGAATCCCAACCACTCTCTGTGAGAATCCACATAAAGGTGCACTTCTTGTTCCTTTAATAAAAGCTACCACTTTGTTCTCTTTCACTAACCGGTCAATCAGTTCCTCTAAAGGAACCGTGAGCTCGACATGGCGACCTGGAGTGAGACGGATATCAGATTTCTTCCTTGGAGCTTGTTTGACAAATGTATTGTTCCCTGACTTATTCCCCGGTGGGACTTTTCCCGTTACTTTGATATGTTCTTCTATCCATGATTTCCACGCTTGCGTTAGAACCGCTTTCTCCGGTTCTTCTACTATACCAACCTAGCAACCAATCAAAACAACTAATGAGAAAACCAAGTCCTAACATCACAACACAGTCACAATCTGTGAAATAAGCTTGGAAACATCTTTAATGTATCATAAGCACATGATTTCCATTGTTTGTCACAGTAATGTATAACAAAGAACATTTGATGCATCTCCTAATCATATACTCAATGACTAACTTGCTTAGTGTGGCTTCTCTCTAGTTTCAGAAATCTCATCACAATCCAGATCAAGAACTTACATTAGCTCAATAATATAATTTTCCAGGATTCACCTATACATTTCTCGATCTATCTAACTATGAACAATTCTCCAAACCAAATCAAAAGTCAAACCACGAAATAGTGAATCCTCGTTAGAACCCGAAGCTCTAGTGGATCGGAAATTGAAGTTTACCTTGACGGAGCTACAAAGATCCGGCACCGATTTCACATGAGCAGAAACACTCGCGGCGATATTTCTCGAAATTCCGACGAACTGTAGCTCGTCGCTACTATCGTACACAGCGTAGACACCAGAATCGGCCGGAATCGAATCAGCTTGCGAAATCGGAAGCAGTTCAGTCTCCGTCAGAGTTTTAACGGCGGAGACGATTAAGAGGGAAGGTCGACGAGACCGGAGAGTGAAGGAGAGAGAGGGAAAGGAGAAAGATGGTTTGAAGCGTGAATAGAGAGTAAGGGTAGGGGTATTTTGGGAAATATGTGGATGAAAAACGCGAGGAGAAACTGAGGTAAGGGAAGAGGAAATGGTGATTGCAGCCATTTTCGTCGGAGCTTATCTCAGTTGGAAAAAGAGCTGAATTGTTTTTAACGTTAATTTATATGGGCCTCGATTGGGCTGGTTTTAAGTCCGTTAGAATACTCTACATAACCCAAAATCTAACTTACATTAACTATCTATATTATGGTTCAAAACTAAAACAAAATAACCAATCTAAAACCAAACTATATGTAACCAAAGATAATCCAAATTATATTATTTTTTTGTTACATACACAAACTGAAACACTTAGCTGAAAGCAAATGTTAAAAAAACAATATATATACATTAGCTGAAACATAACTATACTAAATTTATTTAAACAATCACCTTAACAGTACGCAATTCAAACAAAAGACCAGTGATGCAAACCCACAGAGGATTGCAAGTGACTCATCAATGAACAAACACACTCTGGCCAATTTTATCACCCCCATCTCTCCATTAATTATCCCGCCGGAATCCATTAGCTCCCAAAAAAGCTGAGGTTCATTGCAGGTCAAATCAACTCACATACCCGTTAAAACTCTCATGTGTTTTACAAAAGTCTCAAATCCATTGGCCTCTCTCATCACTTCAAGGTTGGATACATAATTTCCTTAGAGTCAAATTCTGAATTATAGTATATCCAAATTATATCTCAACATAGTATACTAGATTTTGTTTTTATATATCTAAAAAGTCGAAACTGAATCAGAAACAAAATTGGTTTTCAAATTTGTTTGCTTCAGTGATGTTTTCAATTTTCAATGTAAGATTAATTGTGTTTTTTATTCTGAGATCGTTTATATTTTCCATATTACCTTTATCGATGCTTGAACTGTTTTTACACATATTATATATGATTTTTTAAGTTTAGAAAACTAAATACTTTCTCTTTTTTTATAAAAAATGTCGATTTTAAAACTAAGAAATGGGTTAATTTGCTCAATAACCATATTTACAAAAAAAAAACTAAGACCTATGTTGGTGGTTAGTTTATTAGTTTTTGTATGATCATTGAACCAATTATCCCAAGATTTTGCAAACATACCAAAATGCTACTTTTTGAAAGTCTTTTTTTTGTGCAAACCGTTTCATTTAATCTCAAATTGTTGGTACAATCAAACCATGTAAGACCTGTTTGGCTACAGAGTCAGCTTGAACATTAGCTGCCCTAGGCATAAACTTAAACTTGATAAAATTAAACAGTGACAAACAAGAGTAGATATCGGTGAGGACTCCATGAAGTTCTGCGATATGTGATCGATTTTCGATTGCATTGATCATGGTCAAAGAATCTGAGTGAAAGATGATGGATTGGAATCTGAGGCGAGATGCAGAGAGGATCGCTGCACGTAGAGCCAGAGCTTCACCCATTAATTGCGAGGCTACGAAGGGAATCACAGTAGAATGAGGAGCGGTTTGGTCAGGTTCAGTGAAGATCCATCCCAATCCAGCCACCTTGGACTCTGGGTTCCAAGCTGCATCGGAGCAGCAAATAATTGTCCCATCGCTAAGGATTGGGGGACTTTGAGGTGTCTCCTTGTGTTGACAAGGGAGGCTAAGAGGCTGTTGGGCAAGGTTCCATTCCCTTACGTCCAATACAGCTTTGAGGACTGTTTCTTCTGTGGAGAAGACTCTGTTACTGAAGATTTTGTGGTTTCTTGCATTCTAGAGAGTCCAACAGATCCACGGAAACAGAGCGCCAGCTTCAAGCCCAATTGGAGGTAGGGTAAAGAGAGGTTTTGCGAGTTTCATTCCTGAGATGGTGTCAGTGACCATTAAGGGATCAAACTTGGTCGCTAGAGGGGCTTTTCTCGAGACTTCTCGTGCATATGGACAGTGGAAGAAGAGGTGGAGTGTTGATTCCGACGCAGGGCATCGGGGACAGGTTGTTGGTATCGGGATTTGTCTGATTGTAAGTTGCTCTCCAACAGGTATGGCTTCGTGTATTGCTTTCCATAAGAACACCTTAATATTTTGTGAGGTTTCTAGTTTCCAAACATTTGAGTTCCACTCAATTGAGCTATGAATGTTGATAGGTTGGTTGATGTCTATCTCCTGTGCAGCCGCGTAGTAGCCTGATCTTGTGGAGTATTCTCCTGAGGTAGTTTTGAGCCATCTTAGTTTGTCAGGAGCTCCAAGAATACTTGGTTTTAGAGAGAGGATCTGCTCCTTATGGATAGGTAATACTTGATCAATGAGCTCAATATTCCACTCCTTTGTCTGTGGATTGAGTAAGTCTGAGAATCTGAGTTGTTGGTTATGCTCTGTTGGAGGTTCCATAGGTCGCTGTTATCCTGAGCTGTCAAGCCAAGGGTCTGTCCAGACATTGATGGACTCTCCATTTCCTACTAGCCAGCCTAAGTGTCCTTCATCAGGTCCCTTCCGCAGAGGATGCTTCTCCAGTCGTGAGATGCATTTTTTGGAGCTGAGCAGTCTAGAAAAGAGTGAGAGGTACAATATTTACCAGTAAGGATTCTTGCCAATAAGCAAGTAGGGTTGTTGAAGATTCGTCATCTAAGCTTAGCTAGGAGGGCATCATTGAAGAGGTTAATGTTCTTGAAACCTAATCCTCCCAGGTTTTTTGGTTTAGCCATTTTTTCCAAGATACCCAACTGATCTTTCTTTCATCAGGTGATGTGTCCCACCAGAACCTGGTGAGAGCTGATTGGATTTTGTTACATAGGGATTGTGGTAGCTTAAAGCAGGACATGGCATAGGTCGGCATTAAGGCCAGAACGCTCTTGAGCATGATCATTTTACCAGCTCCAGATAAAAACTTTGAGCTCCAGCTGACTGCCTCTTTTTTATCCGGTCAACTATTGAGGTGAAGAGGTCTTTCTTCTTCCTGCCAAAGTACTCAGGAAGGCCAAGGTATTTACCTACACCTCCCTCCTTTTATATTCCTAGAATCTGCTTCACTTGGTTCTTGATAGCTTGTGATGTTTTCTTAGTAAAGGATATAGATGACTTCTGTTTGTTGATGAGTTGGCCCGAGACTGAAGCATACTTGTTTAGAATAGTTTTTAGTTCTCTGCAGCTTTTTCCATTAGCTCTACAGAAAAACATAGTATCATCTGCAAATAGCAGATGATTTACTCTTGGACAATGAGTGGCAACTTTGATTCCTAGGAGCTTGCCATTTTCTTGTGCTCTGTTGTATAGTCTAGAAAGTACCTCATAACAGAGGATAAATAAGTAGGGAGAGAGAGAGGATCACCTTGTCTGATTCCTCTCTTAGGTTGTACGTTTCCTCTAGGAGAACCATTAATGAGAAAAGAGCAGGAAACAGTGATGATGCATTGCATAGTCCAGTTAATCTACTTCTCATGAAAGCCTAAACTCTTTAGGACCTGTCTTATAAAGTCCCATTCCAATCTATCAAACGCTTTGCTCATGTCGGCTTTGACCACCATAGAGAATTGATCTTCTACTGTTGAATTTTTCAGGTAGTGCAGGACCTCATTCGTGATGAGGACGTTGTCGGAGATAGCTCGTTGGGGGACAAAGGCTGATTGATTTACTGAGATGAGTTTCTCCATAAATGGCTGCATTCTGCTGGTGAGGATCTTGGTAATGAGCTTGTATGTTACATTACAAAGCGCTATTGGCCTGTAATCTGACAATTTTGTTGGTCCATTTATCTTAGGTATGAGGCGGATGTGTGTTTCATTGATTGAGTTTGGCATAACTCCACTGTGGAAGAACTCCTGAACCTCTTGTACTATGTCATGGCCTACAATCTCCCAGTTAGATTGGAAGAAACTAGCTGAGAAGCCATCTGGTCCAGGTGTTTTATCAGCATGAATGGAGAACATGGCTTCTCTTACTTCTGTTTCTGTTGGTGATTGAATGAGCTTTTGGTTGATTGCAGGTGTTACAATCGGGTGTAGAGCTGGTTGAACTATGTCTTCGATTTATTGAGTTGGCGTGTCCAGTGAGGTAAATAACTCTTGGAAGTATTGAGTTATTACTTCAATTATTTCCTCTTCTTTGAAGAAGACTTGGCCGTCGCCATTTTCAATAATTGAGAATTTGATTAAAGTTTGCCTTTTCTTTGTTGAAGCGTAGAAGAAGCCGGTGTTTTTGTCACCCAAGTGGAGCCACAATTGTCTGCTTCTCTATTTCCAGAACTCTTCTTCTTTCTTGTAAGCTTCATTTAACTCAGCATTAATTTGATGTAGTTATTCCTCATTTGGTAGTGGATTGACCATTGCATCTTCTAGTGATTGTTTGAGTTGCTCAATACGTTTCAGGCTGTTTTGTTGTTGCTCCTTGCTCCAGAGGATGATAGCCCTTCTGTATTTATCAATCTTTTGCTTGACTTTCAGTTGAGTTTCCTCTTCCCAGGTTTGTTCAACTAGCAGTTTCACCTCTTCATTGTCTCTTAACCTTTTATCATATCGAAATAGTCCTCTTATTTTCTTTCTCAATGGATCAAAGTACTAACTGGTCTGTGGTCAGAAGCTTCAAATCTTAGGTATTCGCATCGCCCTGATGGATAGTCTTCAGACCACTGGCTGTTGGCTACTGCTCTATCAAGTCTGCATCTGACTTTGTAAGTGCCTCTGTTTCCTCTCCAGGATAATGGGTCTCCAATGTGTTGTAAGTCATACAAGTCTCCTTCTGACAGGAATGTTCGGAAGTCTTCAAAGGGGCTTTCATCTCTTTCTAGTCCCCCTTCTTTTTTAGAGTTATTAATAATATCATTGACGTCTCCGGAGACGAACCAATGTGCATTTCTAATGAAGGCCAAGTCTGTAAGATGCTCCCAGGTATATCTTCTTTTAGCTTTATCAGGATTTCCATATACAAAGATTGCATAGAAACTTTTTTCTTCATAATTAATTCTTGTATCAAAGTAATTAATACATGAAGAGATGATTTCTAAGTTTATGTCTTGTTTCCACATCAGGATCATACCTCCTCCTTTTCCTCTTGGTGGAACTAGCTCATGATGAGCATAGCCCAGGTTCGCAGTTTCTTGTAGGACGAAGGCATTGGGATTTTTGGTCTCTGAAAGGAAGAATACATCAGGGTCTACTCTTCTGCGTATTTCCTTGAGACGATGAACTGTCTTGGGGTTCTCTAACCCTTGACAGTTCCAACAAGCCATCTTTAAGGAAGAGGAGAAGACGGACTTTGAAAATCCATCTGTCTCTTTGCCTTTTGGTTTGTCTTTGACATTCTTTTTGTACCATCTTTAGTCTTGCTGGTAAGTCCTCTAGCACCACTTGGTCCTGCTAGGTCATTTGCATTAGTTCCTTGATTGGGTTGAGGACCTCTTGTTGTCTTGTTTATCTCTTTCCTTGGGGATGGTTGGACAGTGAGGACGTTTCTTTTCTTCCTTCCCATTGCATTCAGGTTGAGTGATCCATTTGCAGCAGCTCTACCAGGAGGTCTTCCTAGTTTTCTTTTAGTTGGGAGAGGTGGCAAGGCTAGGAGCTCAGTGGGTATGTGGTCTGAGTCTGCTGGAGGTCCCAGTCTCTGCCTTGCAAGTACTCTTTCCGGAGTTATTGTAAGTTGAGTCTCTATCCCAGCCTACTCTAATGAGGATCTAACCATTTGAGCAGCCGCTTCTTCGAACTCTCCTTGTTCTTCTGAGTATTTAGCTCTTTCCTTTTGGGCTGCACTTTCTGTAGGATCAGCAACTTTAGCATATTGTATCATGACATCTCGAAGTTCTCCAATAGCCGCTTGCATTGCAGCTGGAGGCAACTGATCCGAGCCTTGGGATTGTGCTTCTTCTCTTTCAAGTGGAGGTCTTCTAGCTCTATAGGAGTAAGACTTTTCCTGGGATGATAGGAGAGCTCTTGGGAGTTCCCTCTTTCTTTTCTCAATCCAGATAGGTTGTTGTGGGGATCGAGGTCTCTTCCGTGAGACAGGCTGAGAACTTCTTAAGTAAGAAGAAGAGTAAGAGTTGTAGGATCTGGTGACACTCGGATTGTGAGAGTATCTGCAGGTATTTTCCTTAAAGGCTTGGCGTCTATTTTCCTCTTCTCTCCTTCCATGTGAGACATGGGCATAGTAGTTTGTAGACTGTCTTGAGTATCTAGGAAAATGCTGCTCCTGATAGTTCCTATGGGTAAGACTTTCATTGTGTCTTGCAGGAAGTCTAGGTTGAGAGGTTTGTGGCGTCTGGTGTGAGTCATACTGCTTTGGGGAGTTGTGCTTCACAACATCAGGGCAATCTTTAGAGTCATGACTCAGAAGGAAGCAAATAGAGCAATGCTTTTTGAGTTTTTCGTAGACAAGTTCAGCAGTGACTTCATCTCCATTTTCAAATTCCAGAGTGGAGGAGGTAATTAGTGGCTGGAGGCCACTAATCAAGACCCTCATTTTAGCTGCTTTAGTAGTGATTTATGAGGCTTCATGTTGTCCAATGTTCTTTGCTAAGCTCAGCAACATGGTTTTGGACCAGAGGTGACTAGGAACGCCTTGGACTTGGATCCAAAAGGGGATGTAAGATGGAAATGAGGTAGCAACAGTTGGTTCCCATCGTTCTATAATGAGCATCCAATGCGCAAAATGGTATGGCCTGTTAAGTAGGACCTGTTGGAGATCTTCTTCCGAAGCAAACTGGAACTGAAATCTTCTTTGCCCAAGATCTGTTCCCTCTGGCCTTGTGGTAACCTTCCAGTGGTCAGCCATAAATGGAAGTAGTACCCACATTTTTTGTATCTTTGGGTTGGTTATACGGCCAACCAGCAAAAGATCATGGTTATGAACAAGTTCAGAAGGTTCAAAGTGAGGTACCTTGACTCTTGCTGCTATAGGCGGCTCTATTTCAAGGGCTAGACCTTTTCCTTTTTCAGTAGTGGTGAATTTGCGGCTCATGTTGTATTGTTCTTGGAGTTTTAGGTACGGTTGAGTTAATGTGGGTTGAATCCAGTAGAGTGGATTAGTCTAAGTTGATAAGGTAGCAAGTTACTTCACAAGCAGGAAGAGTAGCGGTGAGTTGAGTAACTCAGGGTCAATCCTTAGAGGGGATTATGCTAGAGTTGTAGAGATTTGAGCTGTAGCAAGACATAAGCGGTGGTGGGAGACAATCCTTAGAGGGGATTAGGCTAGATTTGTAGAGGTTTAAGTTGGAACAGAATATAAGCGATGATGTTGGGAGACAATCCTTCGAGGGGATTAAGCTAAAGTTGTAGAGCTCATCAGCAGTTTCTTCTGTGAGATGTTGGAGGCAGAGCTAGTTGCAGGGGTCATCCTCCACTAAAATCCGGCGAGGAAGCACCGTGGAAGTGCTCGGAGACGTTCACAGAAGCTAGGTTTTTGTATATTTTTGGGTGTTTTTAATGGTTGAAAAATAGAGATTCAAAAAACATGCCTAAAACAGAAAGTATCCAATGTGTAAAGTTGACTTTATTAGATAACTTCCTGTTAAAGACTATGCTCGAAACTCGTGCCTGGAAGAGAACTTATATACATTTATAAATGGGAAAAATGTCAAAAAAATCCCGAACTTTCAAATTTGGGACGAATAAATCTTCAACTTCTCAAATGTCATTTTAATCACAAACTTTTTGTTGACTTTTTGACAAAATGCCCAACTTTTGTTGACTAGGCTCTTTCAGTCCCGTCGTTAAGTTTCCGTTTACTGTACGGACACGGGGTTAGACTTCCGTTAATACTCTTCGTTGAGTCCAAAACGACGTCGTTTTACCCTGAACAAAACGACGTCGTTTTAACAATTGAAGAAACATAAACCCCAAAATCCCCAAATCGATTAAATTCCAACGAGACTTCATCCGTTCGGTTCAAGCCTGGTTCAAGTTAACTCTTCTTCCAGTTTGCGAAACCAAAAACATACAAGAAATGACGAAAATCGATTTGGATAAACAACAGAAACCTTGACTTCCTCATAGAGTTTCTTCTCCCATGCCAAGAGTCGGTCTAAACTGGAACTAAGGCTCTTAGAGCTTCCCGGTTGGTCCAGCGCGCTTGTGTCCATCCTGTACTTGACTTCCAACGGCGGCTTTTGTGTCCAGGTTGAGCTCAGGTTACTCAATACACTACTCGAATGAATCACCGTCTCTAAAAACATAGCAAAATTCACAATTCAAAACCAAATCAACTTTCACAATGCTTAAGGTCTATGTTCTTGAAATGTATGAACAAAACGAATCAAAAACTCACTCTTCAATTGGCTAAAACTACGATCAAGCTGAGCTCTACCAAGATGAAGCATCTGAGAAACTTGATCACCAGCAGTCTCTACCAATGATCATGATCTTCCCATTCACTACACTGTACTTCCTCTCTCTCAGTCTCTTCGTCTTCCTTCATAGACTCGAATTGCTTCTTCTCCTTCCTCGAATGGTGAAAATCAACCTCCAATCTCCGTCAATGCTCCGATCACCAAACCGATTTCGTTGCGATTTCTTGTTGAAGAACTCAGAATCAGGAGTGAAAGGGGGTATGAAGAGTTAACTTGAACCGATTTGGGGATTTTGGGGTTTATGTTTCTTCAATTGTTAAAACGACGTCGTTTTGTTCAGGGTAAAACGACGTCGTTTTGGATTCAACGAAGAATATTAACGGAAGTCTAACCCCGTGTCCGTACAGTAAACGGAAACTTAACGACGGGACTGAAAGAGCCTAGTCAACAAAAGGTGGGCATTTTGTCAAAAAGTCAACACAAAGTTTGTGATTAAAATGGCATATGAGAAGTTGAGGATTTATTCGTCCCAAATTTGAAAGTTCGGGATTTTTTTGACATTTTTCCCATTTATAAATACCAGTGAAAATATTCCACTTGTACTTTTTAAAGCCTATTTTACTCTTTATCAATAGTAAACAAGAATTAAATGATTTTAGTGTTTTTTTTTTGGCGTGATTTTAGTTTCAAAATATGAGCCATTCTCTGTGAAACAAAAGTATGAAATGGAGAAGGATAACTTTTGGTTTCTTTATTAATTATTATTTTAGAGAAGAAAGAGTTTTCAATGTCGTGTGCAGCTCTTTAAAGTAACTCTAGATAAATAAAAGACAGAAGATTTATGGAAGCTTTAGAACAATAGGATTTCATCGCCTTCTTCATGGCACAAACATAGCCCCTCACATTATTATCCCTATTTACTTCCTGCTTCGTATACTTCTCAGGAAGCTCCTCCTTGTTCTCCTGCGAGAGACAATAGACATCATAAGAAAATGTGGGTGGTAAAAGATCATTTAGTTGTACATATATGTTGGATTTTTACGCGTTTCTCATTGCGGTTTTCTTATGGAACAACTTCTTCTGAGATATCAGCCTTGCCCAGATAAACCTGTTGCATCTCCTCTTTCCAGATCTGCATCAACTTCATAAATTTAGTTTGTTGTCCAACAAAAAGGAATTAACTTATGTCAAGAATATATATATATATATATATATTCTGTTCCCTACCGTGTCCCTGAACTCCACCCTTATGTGAGGCACATTTGTTTTGTGAATGTCGTTTCCATCGGGTCCTCTTTTGTAGTAGTCTTTTCCAATCCAGTGCGACTAAAACATTTCAACGCATTAGTATTAGTAGCAGATCAGAACCGAGACATCTTGTTGATGTTTACTTTAGGCTATCTTTGTTATTACAAGTACCTTCAGGGCGTGTGAGAAACCTGACTGATACACTGAGTTACGAGCTATCTCGCACAGGTCACATGAACTCAACTTCCAAACCTGAAAATCCATTCATTATTATCTTTAGTTAATAATGCATTACTAAAACTGAAGCCTAGCAGAAACAGATGAATAAAGAGAAGTTCCACTGTTCCTTGGTATTTGCAAATCCAAAGGTAAATAAGACTTAATCTAAAGATATATAACTTTCATGGTTTATGATGTGTTGCATGACTGCTTAATGGAAACATCATGACTTACCGAGGCAGCTATGCTGTACTCTTCTACGAGAGGTTCTTTAGTTAAGTGAATCTGAAGGGGATCATCCGTAGACAGGGAAACATTCAGACCTCTTAAGAAAAACACTGGGAACGGGTTTCTGTGGTAATCTAGAAACAAAGAGTTGTTGCTAAGTGGAGACATGGCCAGACCAATCTGTCAAAAGAAATAGAATAAATGTTCAGTCAGATATTCTTAGAAGAGAAACAATATTACATATATAATACAAGCAGGCAGTCTCCGCAAACCTGGGCGAGGTAGTAGAGATACTGAAGCACAGGAGACTTCCGCAGATTGATTCCATGTGCAATGCTATGGCATGTGAGAAACGTGGCAGCCAAGTGGTCAATGTCACCAGCCTGAAATTTGTAGTCATCTTAAACACCATTGAACTAAAAGTTAACACCTATATGGCAGAAAGGAATAAATAATATACCTCCCCAGAATGTGGCCGTAGCTTGATGGTAGTCATGCCCTTTGCCTCCCGAAGCTGGAGAAAAAAAAAAAATATTACACCACAGTTATGACAACACCAAGATAGTTAAAGAGGAGATTAGGAAGAATCGTACCTTATTTAACACGTGGAGGTTAGCATAACAATAGTAGACATAGTACGAAAATGCAGGATTAAATGCATTAGTCCATTGAGCTGGAGTGGGCATGTGTTTCGTGGGACGTCTTTCAGGTTTGCTTTCATCATCAACCAAATCAAACCCAACAACCTGAAATACCAAACGTGAAAGAATCAAACAAACAAGAGACAGCAACCAGTTAACCAAACTCTTTAAATAGTTCAAAGACAAAGACATGCTGATATAGATGCTAACCTGCTTCAAAAAAACATGGAGCTGGGGATGCGAATCGGGATCTACCGTGGCTTCAAACAGAGGAATGAATATATTGTCAAGGATATTCTGGAAAGATGTCACAATACCCATGTCCTTGTAGATGTTGTACAGTCGTGGGAGCTAATGAGCACACAAACATAAAACAAGGAAAGTATACCTCAGTTACCAGTCATGTGACAGACCCACAAAGAGAGACACAAATACACTCATGGATTGGATATGGAGTACAAGAGCATCAAAGAGAAGGCCAACCTGAATTAACCAGACAACATTCTCACTGTATAGATCATTATTCACAATCCAACTAGCCAGTTGGTCCCACTCGCTCATCTTTCTACCGTATATAGATATTCTGTATTCAGCCATCTGCAGCATTCAAAGTAGACATCGAGGAATTCAACATAGATCAACTATGAATCTGCTATGGCAAGAAGTTTCCTTAGCACAGAAATTAAACACAATGCCATGAAATTTGTTTTCAGAAAAGTCAATGTGCAGCAGATTAGCACAAAGAAAGTTAAATTTAGGCAAAAGAAAGAAAGTGGGTGTTTGATATGATCACTGAGACTAAAAACCCAACGCTTTTACTACTATAACTTAACATAGTATAGTAAAGTAATTAAGGCTTCATGTAGTTTTGCTCTCTGTCTATATAGCATATGCAACAAGAAATGGAAGAGTGGTTATTTTATCTCGCTTTGGATTTGTAAGGGGATGTGGGAGGAGTTTCATTATCAAAATCCTAAGTCTCTTTGTATTTCCAGAAAAATTATTACATAAAAAGCTTAGTTAGTTATTAGAGATTTGACTGTAGTTCTTCAGTTATTATGTTTGTTTTAAATGCAAGCGGCGTTTACCTGATATTTGCTAGCTTCAAGATCCGAGATAACTTGCTTTGTTATCTCACCGAGAAAACGACCTGAAAACATTTACAAAAAAATGTCAAGCTTATCTGGGAATCACAACCGCCAACATATTTCTTTATATAGTATCACATTGTAAAGTAAATAACATGTACAAGGGGCATAACAAGCTCCTAGTAAATGAAGGTGCATAGAGAATGCATCAGTTAAACTAAAAATGGTGGTAAGAGTGACTAAGATATTTTACCTTGGATGAGGTTATCCTGTTTAAGGAAAATTTCCCTAAGCCTACTTTGCCCACAGGGATTGTACTTAAGATTGAACTTGTCAAAGCGATGAAAGGTACTCTTGTCTGCATGAACATCCAAGAGGTCGACGTTCAGATCATATCTGTGCAAAGTTCAAACAAGGAGAAGAAGGTTTATTTCTTCAGCAAATGGTAAAATGGGAGGAAAACGTAATACAGATAATCTGCATAACAACCCGGTGGCTCCTTAGAGTAATTTAACAGTCTTGCAGCCATATAATTAAGATTGACAAAATTGTAATTTTTAAAAACTGAAAACGTAAATTACCCAGTCAGATCCAGGCTCTCAAAAACTTCTTTCAAGGTCAAGTATGTTCCATCCCTGAATATGACAACCTGTATAGAGGAGCAGAAAGTTATCATATCTGTAAATCCACAAATGCTATCGTCTCCTAAAACATATGGTTCCAATTGTTACCTCATCGGGTTCTTTCCGGAGCTTTGACTTGATAAACCTTAAAAGGTGTTTCTGGTTCATGCAAGCAGAATGATGAACATGAGTGTCGACTTTCCTAACGTTATAAAAATCACGATGTGGTGCACTCTTTTGGGCAAGAAATTCTTTATCCGCATTAAGCATCAAATGGAGATTAAATTTCTGAAACACAAAAAATCATAATGTCAATTATATGAAACCTGCTTATTGAAATCAATTCTCGTCATACTAAAACTCTTGCCTGTTCTAGGAGCACTAGTCGACGGTGGCACAAAGTTCGCATGTTTCCTGCAGCTATGACTCTGAGTATGTGATGCAAGTCAGTGAAAAATGCTGTGGCATCAGCTACCGGGAAGAGCTCTTCTTTTGCTGGGAATAATGAAACAGAGCACGGATCAGTTGTTTGAAAAGAGAAGGAATGTAATCAAATCAACTTATAGGGTACAGGATGAAAAAAGCATTAGAATTTCATAATCAGGATCCTACCATCTTTATTTGGAAAAACATGGACTACCCCATCTTGCATCTCAAAATGATGCTGTAAACAAAAAATGAGGGAAGTTAAATTCATCAATGCAAGGTGTTCCGTGACAAAAAATAAGTAGTACAAACTCACATCAGTTTTTCCCTGAGGATAGTGTGTAAATGGCTCTAGATTAGGCTTCGGGGTACTAGGATCAGATATGACCTCTTTTTCCCATGGCGCAACTGTTTCTTGATACACATATCTATTCCTTAATTCAAGACATTCTTGCAGACATTTATAGGCTTCAACTTCATCGGACGTCGGCACCTCTGAACAATCATAAGTAAAATCTTAATAAGAAAACGGTTTGAACTCCAGCTGTTTCAAGCTACAATTTTTAAACTATAATTCAGAGATTTTGAAGACTCAGCTCCCACATAGAGTAAAGCTAAGCTAACACTTAAAGTATTATCTGTACTAGTGCCACTTAATTCCTTGCCACTAACAAAATCAAACTAGTGGGGCTTAGCAACCAAACATGTCATGATTTGTGATAACAAAACAAGAGTACCATGAATACAAGAACCGGAAGTCACGCGAGATGACAAAAAGGAAAAAAATAGTAACCATTCTTACCAAGAGGAACATTAAGACGGACAAAGGTTTCTTGCTCTGGCTCTTTACGCAAAATGTCAGCAGCAATAGGATCAGGCTGAACTCCATGTAAATCACCAGACACACTGTGTGATCGAATCATACTTGAAGCAGCCATAGATATTTGCTCACCATTAGCATCTGCAGGCTGCAAAAAAATAAAGTCTTACTCGTAACCCCACAATCACAAAACAGAGACTGAAAAATGTTAAAGTTTAAAAAACTCACCATGTCTCCATTGACTTGCATATAAGAAGCATCCAAATTCGCACTATCAGTCATATTATCGTCATCATCTGATTCTTCCACACTCTCAAAAGCACTAGCACTAGCAACAGGAGATTTCGGTGAAATTGGTCTCACAAAACTTCCAGTCTTCCTTATACTAGTCCCATGTACAGAAGACCTCCCTGCAAAATCATCAACAACAACATATTAAGACTTCATTTTCAACAAGAAACCTAGCTAAAACCTAATCCAATCACCACTAACTATACATCATTCACACTTCAGAGACTTCTACATCAACTAAAACACTAAAATCACACTATACATCATTTTCTTCATTTTCTACAAGAAAACCTAATCCAATCACATCAAAGACTTCTACATCAACTAGTACCACCTCATAAGCTTCCACACATCATCAGAACATAGCAAATACAATCAAACACTAAAATCACAACAGTGGTCAACACCAAAATCCAATCCAATCAATACCTTCAGATGGAGTATGAAGCCTAGGTAGACCAGGAGGGATTTCGTCAACATAAACCTGACCATTGATTCTCCCTGCATCGCCACCACCGCCGCCGCCGCCATCGATAACTCCGGTGAAGGGAGTAGCATCAGGAAGAGAAGCGGGGCTGATTCCTTTTCTACGAACATGGTGGCTACGACGGCGAGGCGAGTCACCAGCAGCATCGGTTTTGTCTCGACCACGTTCAAGGACGAGATTGAGAGCCTTGAAGTGCATGAAAAACCCTGAAACTGCAACGAAGGAAGCTCCAAAGAGAGCCGCGAGGGCAAGTTGGTAAATATTTGGTTCCATTTTCAGAAAAAAAACCAAAAATCTCTGTTGCAGGTCAGAGTCAGTGAGCCACGATTTTGGTTTAAGTGGCGATGGTGAAGAAAAGGTTTTTGGTTGATTGATATTTATAGGCCCATCGAGTGAAACCACGCCACTTGCAGGCTTGGTTCTTGTAAACCTTTTTAATGTGATATAAAACAAAAAGGGTTAAAAAGTGGTGTGCATTTCTGCTAAAAAGGTCAAATATTATAGGGATTGGATTTAATTACGGATTCAAAATATAATTTTTATGAGAAAAACTATAATTTTTTTTAAATACTTTTTGTATTTCTAAATTTTGGATAATTCGGGGTTAAGTGCGGATAATAGAAACAAAAATATTTGTATGGTATTATGTTTTGTTTGAAGACAAGTAAAATTTTAAGTTTTGCAGTGAATTGATGTATTCAGTGTTTTTCTAATTTTTAGTAATATAAGTTTTCATTTCTAAGTTTCTTAATATGTGTTTTTTTGTCGAATCTATGTATTCTTTCTTCTAAATCATTTTAGATTTTTTTTTTTTTTCATTCATTCTTGAAATATGTATCTAGTGCCGATCCTGATATTTTACACGATGCAAGTTAAAAACTTTTTTTGGCCCATTAAAATTTAGAATATAGAAAAATAATAATAATTAGACAATGCACATAGAAAGAATAAACATTTAACTAGAAGCTCTTTCACGGAAATTATTTAGCCTCTATATGTATCGAAAGATATAAATCGTGATCTGAGAAGAGAGAATCGATCGGTCCACCTCTCATAGTAACCAGTCCAACATTTCATAACATTTGAAGCATGACCCGAGGTGAAGGGATCGGTCAACCCACCGTTTGGATTGATCAATTCATCAATCAATGATATGTGACAAAGAAGAACACAATTGGTTTGTTTTATCTAAATCAGATTATAATTGAATCATGATCACACCATATCATTTCACACCAACCGCAAGAACTTCGACCAACAAAAACTATCGATGATCAAAGCATGGTTGGCAAGAAAATTGATCGGAAGAAGAAGAAAGATATCGGTACAGTACTAAAATAATTCTAGCACCAAAAAGGTTGATATAGGCTGAGTAGATGGATTCATCAAAGGATGGTTAAGAATGAGAAAAGTCTTTTGTTTCTATGGACCTTTTTCTTACATGTGTTGGTAGCTTTGCTTGTATTGGTAGTGGAACCCTTAATTATACGTTCATCTTTTTAACAAATTATCACAAAATTGTGCTAGGTTCAGTCCCCCAAACGTCTCATGATCAGTTATAATATCCATTATCTAAAATATCATCTAGGTTCTTATTTTAATATATCCTCCATTAAGTTTCAAAGTTATTTTGCGAATTTAAGTGTTATTGGCACAAAGGCAACTTTTTAGAAAATAATACTTCTTGCAAAAAACACAAGTTACTTAGCATCCTTAATGGTGACACCATTAAAGTGTCTTAACTCAACTTTTAGTGAAAATTTAAATATTAAAAACCAGCTTAACACTCAATAAGTTTTATCTTATATTTATGTGTCCAATGGTGACACTTGGTTAAAAATAGTATTTTTTAATAAAATTTGAAATTTTTACAAAAATGAAAAAGAAATGAAATTATTATGTATAAATATTGAAGATTAATAAAAGAGTAATACAATAGGTTGCATAATTTTTAAATGTATATTACTATCCGTAAAAACGTAACGAAATAAAACATATTAAAACATGATGATTAACACGATTAAGTCTAGTCTTCAATTGCGCCAATTTAGAAAATGGTTATAGAAATCTTTTGATATGTACAAAACAAACATGTTTGTTTCAAGATTTAATAAAGTCTCCATTTCAGTAACGTGGAGAGCACAAGACATATTACATATGATACGATAGTTAACAATCAAGAGAACATACATGAATGCTTCCATAAACTATATAAGCAATGGAGAAGGAAAAACGTGTCGAAGATGGTAACTAAGGAGATTATAAGTCTTGAAAGATGAAGAAAAAAGGGGCTATACCACGAAAGCGGAACGGATCAGTTCTTCGAACGTAATCAATCGTATCACCTTTGACAAAGTCTCATAAAACATTATCTAAAACCAATTTGACACCATTCTTCTCAAAAACCCTGCAATGTTTTAAGAACAGCTATAGTTGAAACAAAATAAAGACTATCGTGCAACACGAATAATAGTGATTCTTGTAGCTTGAGGGAAAGAATAATCATAGTAATAGAAAGAATAATCACTAAAAGTTCCAAACCACAGTACTATGGCATTAAGCACTCATATCAGTCACTCTATTAATCAAAGCCATAAACAAAGAGTCAATGATGAAATCCCTTCAACAAGAAGAAGTACACCACATGATAACCAATTGATAAATCTCTACAAATATTTATTCAAGTTGCATGCACGACATCTAACTACACTTGTATGCAGGGTTCCGTTTTCACATTCCAATACACTAATTATCTTATGATACTACTACATGTCCATTTAAGTTTCTCTAAGATAAAAACTAAACCTCAGCCAACATAAAGATTAAAATATGTCAAAAGGAAGAATTGCAAACCTTTCAATTGATGAAAAACCATTAGAACCATAAGTACTGATACGCTAAATTCATCAACAATAAATCATATGGAATTTGAAAGTACATAGCTTGAAACAAAGAGATTCAAAGAAATTAAATGAAACATACCACATATACCATCATTGACTCTCGAAGAAAATAAAACCAGTGGAGAATGTCTTGCATTCCGACAATAGAACTTTCCATTTGCGCAAGCAGAGGTACCTGAAGTACTAACACATACATCGAGCAAAGTTTACATGATCCGTTACACATGACTCTCATATTGTTTTCAGTGTTTTCGTGTTAGTTGCACAATTAAACCAGATCCAGAAAACAACACCAAACTAAACAACGTTTGATTCGAGGTCCTAAAGCTCTTGCAATGACAATCAAAGTAGACACATTAGAAGAAGAAGAAGAAGAAGAAGAAGAAGAAGCCAGACATGGGAAAAGGTAAGCTGCTCTTTGAACATAAGCTTCTCATCTTCTTCCCAAAATCCAACATGACACGACTCTTCTAAGTTCTTCTATAACTCTTACTTGAATCTAATCGTAATTTAAACTATCTTCCTTACCTATTAATGATTCATTATCTCTAAACTTGTTGTTTCTCATGATGTTTAGAAAACTCTGTCGTCTTGTCATCCTCTGAGCACTCGAAACACAGTATCCACATCAAAACCCGAATCCTAAATCAGTGCACAACGAATTTCAAAAATCCTACCTAGACCCAATAAATACAGAGGCTTATCTAATCGAAAGAAACAGAGATCGAAGAATCAAACACAAAACTATAATCACGAGAAACCATGAATTCATAGATCCATATATAGAAAAAGCTCAGTAATTTACAGGAGCTGATTCACCTTCGCCGTCGAGAGAGAAGAGACGAAATGGCAAATGAATTTTTTTTTTCGGAGTCCCGGCCCAGACGTCGCCACGTGTCCACGAAGACCCGTTTCGTTAAGTTCAATCTGCAGAACTTATTCTTTAAGTGTCCTTAGTTAAATAATCAGTTCTAATTTAAGACACCTCTATAATTTCACCAATAAGGAGTGAGTCTAACCATTTCAACAAAATAACAAATGATTTGTTAATTGCAAATACATAAAATAAAATAAAATGAAATTTGAAGTTTCACCTATACATAACACATCACTCATCTATGTTATAAGGAAACCAAACCACCAAAAGAAAAAGGAAATCACACTAATTAAGGAGAGCTTTGTTTTTTTTTTCACAAAACAATGGTAACACCTCTAGCACCATGAACATAAGAAGGATGAGCAGCTTCTTGATCTCTCTCAAACTGTTGCAACTGCGTGGCATGTCTCGTGGCATCAAATTTCTCTCCATCTCCCCAAAGAGCATAAGCTTCTTCCCCGTGAGCCGCGTCATCACCAATCCCAAGCTCTTCCTCAGCCATTCTCAATGGTATAAAGATCTTGATAGCAAGAAGTATAAGAGTGGTCGAAACCACATTCCAACCAGCAATGAAAGCAGCTCCGGCCAACTGTTTCAAAAGCTGTTTGCCTCCATTACCGCCGTAGAAAGCTCCATTAGTGTTTGGGACAGGAAGTGTCAAGACACAGAGATCAGGATGTGCAAATAAACCGGTCATTATTCCACCTAATAGTCCAGCTACTGCGTGCGTGTAGAATACCGCTAAAGTATCATCAACCTGTTAATTATTTTTTGAACTTTTTCATTACTGACAAATTATTTTGAAACATTTCATATATCTACAATATCATATACTCCAAATGTATGCTTATAAAACTTCAAAAATAATTTACCTTTTGAAGGAGTGCGGATTTCTTGTGAAGGATCATCATAGAGGCCCATGGAACTGATCCGGAGAATATTCCAATAATTATAGCTGCCCATGTTTGGATCAACCCTACAATAATACATTTCTGTTTGTTAGTCTAATAAATTTACCATGTAATATACATGATTGGTAACTTTTAACGTTGCGGTAAAATATGCCTATCAAATGGCAAAACAATTACCACGTACAACTATGTCTAAAATTCTTATATTTTTTACCTGCTCCGGGAGTGACTCCAGCGAGACCCGTGACCATGCCTTGAATGGCTCCAATGACGGAAGGTTTGCCAAAGAAGATGACATCGAGTGTTGTCCACACAAGGAGGCTCGTGGCTGCGGATAAGTTGGTGTTAAGCACTGCGATCGAGGACGTTATGTTGGCGGCGTAAGGAGCTCCACCGTTAAAACCGGACCATCCCATCCATAGAAGACCAGCTCCGGCAAGCATTAGAAGAACATTGTTAGGTGGGAATCTCTCTCTGTCCGCAAGTGGCCTAGGTCCCACCTACAATCATATGTCACACATATCGTATTTAATTTAAGGTATACAATCAAATCTTATATTTACTTCGTACGACTCTTTCATCAATTAGCTACTAGCCTACGAGTGTTTGCTTTTTAACTAACCATTCTTTTCTTTATCTCTTAGACTTTTTTATTGTGTAGATTGTAGAATATTAAGTCGTCGTCACGTGAAATTGACTTTACTTATAAATTCTACCATTTTGCTTATGTGCGACAAAATGCAAAATACACGGAAACAATTGAATTAGTTTCGAAATGCAAAAGTCTCTTATGTGAAAATGATTTTATTTTATTTTATCTATGACTTTTGCAAATTATTTACTTATGTTAGTGGACCGATTGATCATTAAACTTAAGACCTTACGTTATCAATCATATCAAAGAGAGAAAGCGAAACAAAACTTGGCAATTAAGGACCAGTCTACATCGAAATATACTTAGATATATTCCGAGTCTATGACCATGTCATCTACCGTACTTTAATTAAATCTAATATTTTCAACAAAACATTAATATAAAAATATCTTTCTTTTAATAAAAATATAAAAAAAAAGTCTCATTATTCTTCAATATTTGTCAAATTTTTCAACGAATATTTATAATTTAAAGTAATAGAAACAGAAAAAATTAGCATGAGAATTTGTTTCTAAATGATTCGCTCTAACTAATAAACTAACCTCCAACGAATGGGACTAAATTTTGGGTGATCCCCATTTAAATTTACAACTAAAAAAAGTTGAACTTATTTTTATAAAATTCAGATTAATGTAATTCGTGGAATTTTTTTTGAAAGATTTAGAATTAGAATGGAGAATGTGTCGGCGGGCAGAATTGTTGCAGGAAAGAACGGTTTTATCCCGCAACAATTCCGCCTGGCACGTCTCCATTAGAAGCTTTAGAAAAGAAAACGTACCCAATAAGCGGCAACGAAACCCGCAACGCCGGATGAGAGATGAATAACATATCCGCCGGAGTAATCAATGACTCCCCAATGATACAAAAACCCACCACCCCATAGACTATAAGCTCCAACTGTATAGCTAAAAATCAACCACAATGGCACAAAAGCCATCCACGCTTTAATATTCATCCTCCCCAACACCGAACCCGCCACAAGTACCAACGTAATGGCCGCAAATGTAAACTGAAAATACACCAAAGTCGCCATCGGAAAAAACGGCTCCGTGATGCTTACCAATGTCCCATTAGAATACCTCGCACTTTCCGGGATCTAAAAGAAAAAGAAAAAAGAGTCAATTTCATTTCGGTCAGGCATTTCATCGAACACTTTATGTGCGTAACCGAAATTCAATACCTTAGCTCTGCTCTTGAGGTAACCTTGGTCCAAAACAGGACCACCTTTACCCCAAAAGGGTAAAAGCTCATCTCCAAAAGCCATTTTGTAACAGAGGAGAACCCAACAGAGAAGAACTGCTGCAAAAGCGTAAAGAGCCATAAAAGCAGAATTCACTGCCCATTTCTTCTTTACAATTGAAGCGTAAAGTATTACAAGACCAGGCATGCTTTGTAATCCGACCAAAGTCGCTGCCGTGAGTTGCCATGCGTTGTCTCCTTTGTTTAGCCAATCAGGAACTCCCGGTAAGTTCGTACCGTAAGCTTCGACCATAGCTATATCTCTCTCTCTCTGTTTCTCTACCGGAGTTGGTGACTTTTATGGGAGGTATGTAATGTTTATAGTCAATGGTAATGAAATTTTTTTATAGGTGTGAAAAGCTTTAATTGTATAATAATTGTGTGTGTAAACTAGACAAGGCACAAGTGTTGTTTGTACAGTTTTTTTATGGAGAAAAGTCTTCTAAGAGATGGATATGTTTCTCATTCTTTTCAATTTAGAGAATCTTGTTATTTCAATGAAGCTTCTTTATTTCTTTGTCGACTTGTACAATTTTGCCGCGTTACAGAATATAAATTGCTAGAGAAAATAAAATAAAAATATTATAAAACAAGATAATTGGAAATTTTGGTATACAAACAAACAAATTGGGAGAGATGTGGACCTTGATATTTCATCTATCACAAGTCATATACCCAAATTTAAGATTTAGAATGAGTTCCTAGAAAACATATATAGTATCTTTAGGATATATATATTTTAAGGAATTCCTCTATATTAATAGAATTTTCTATTTTTCTCCTAGGACCTCTACATGTATAGGAAATGAGTAAACTTTGAGAGATTTATTTTCTAAGTTAATTATTGAATCAATTTATTTTTAAAATAAATAAATTTAACGACGTTTAGTAACTTATAATTTTATTTTCATTTAATTGTAGAAACATATGAGGCAACGTATTTTAACTTTTTAAGATAGAATTTGAATTTGTGATTACTCTAGTTTATAATTGGTTTTTGACACAATTTCGTTATAATTGCAATTATGGTCAATGAATTTGACCCATGTATAGGATATAATAAGTTGGCAAAAACATGAGCTACTTCAGCTCGATCTCGTCTAGCTGATTGTTGATGATATCTTAAGCTCGATAAGCCCCTGGTCATTTTCACCGTATCAAATTTAATGTAAATATAATAGATATGTAACAAATCTTGAGCATATTTATCAATAAACCACAAAGAATGTTATTAGCATTAACTGAGATCAAAAAGTTTCATTTAGATAAGAGTTGATTCTTTGTTTGGGTCAAAGAAGAAAAAACTGTCCATTCAATTGTTGATATGTGTCATGGTGTTTGAATGAACTAGTTCAAAAATCTCTTCATTTATTAATTGTTTAATTATTTTTTTCTTATAAACCCCCTAAAATGTAACCGTTAAACATGCTCTAATGGTACTAGTTTGCTTAGATTAACTAATATAACTCGTAAGATATTTCTCAAGTTCTTTTTGATTATTTTGTTTTTTAATTGAACGTCAAATTATATTCAAATCAACTTTTGTTACACTAAATGCATCATTTTCTTAAAATATTTTGAAAGGAAATTCTGAAATAAATTTTTGAACATTAACATAAAGAAACCCACAAAAGTCTCCTGGTAAGCTCGCATTTTTATTCTTCTTTGGTTGCGTTCCCTCCATATGTATGGTAAAGAGTGGACTGAAATGTGTAACGGATCAAGAACTTTGTGTACTTCCGATCATCAGTGGTAAGAATTACTACTATCTAATTTTATGTACATGTAAATGCAGAACCCAACAATTATATTTGAGTAGGGATACAGAAATATAAATTGTAAAGTTTTTTTCTTGAGAATTTTTATATATTTTTTGAAAATTATTTTTAAACATTTTAAAATGATAATATTGATACACAAATTTGTACCCCTATACCACTATGATACTTCAGATGAATTTTCAACTCTTGCGAAATTCATATAATTTCAAAAATTAATTTAGATTCTGATGCTAGGTTGAAGTAGACTTTTTTTTTGATAAAGAGGTTGAAGTACACTTATACATATGGTTCCAAATTTTGTGTTCTTGCGTTAGTCAATTTTGATCGTGCGGCCATGTTTAATACTGAAAAAGTTGACCGAGTGACTGGTGACATAGGAAGCAAAGATTCATTTGTATGCTTGAAAAATCAAAATTGATTCTGAGTCGAACGTTGTATTTGGCACGTCGAAGTTATATAGATTCGGTTATCCAACTGTATCAACGTTATACTATTAACGACATCAAATTTAATATTGGATATAAGTACTACCATATTATAGGTTAATAAGACGTCTATAATGATCTATTAGAGATACAACTAGGGGCTTCTCCGCGCTACGCGCGGACTTACGATGAATTTCCCTATGTTGTTTTTGTGATTTGGTTATATTGTTGAAATGAATTACATTGAATATAAAGTGAGAAACTTTGTTTGGTACTTATGTGGTATGTGAAAAGTATATTATGTTATTGTTAGGATTAGTTGTTGTGTGTTTTTTGTTTGTGCGAGTATGTTTAGTGGGCCTGTTGGTTTTAGTGGGCCATTTTGGTCTGTTTAGATAAACTCTATATTGGTTTATTAATTTATTCGTTCTGTGTTTTTCGGTCGTCGTGTACCTTTAATTCACTCGTTCATTTTCTAGTCTAGTGTTTAATTATGATTATCTGTATGCTGTCATTTTGTGTTCTGGTTCTTGTGTCTTTTGTTTAACAACATTTGATTGGAAAGAATTTTGCGGTGAATTCTTTGGTGTGCAATGATTATTTTTTTGTCATTTTTGCGTATCGTAATTTTGCCTACAAACACGAGAACAAACTTGCAATTTTGGGGAAACTCTCGATTCGGTAATTAACCCAGAGAAAGAGAAGAAGCTATTAATTGGCGAATTGCCCAATCGGAGGAGATAAACTAATTTGCCGAGCAAGCCATCTCCACTTCCAGCGCTTCGTCCTCGGGTTTAATTTTCGAGGCCTTGTTTTGTCTCGTATCTCTTCTTCTGACCCTGAGGTGAAGCCTTAGTCCCACGAGGAACTCCGAAAGCAGGTTATCTGAAACCACGTATTAAATATACTTCCTCAATATCGGTGGTATTCCCACCGTAGCTTCTACTATCTCCGTTTTAGATTTTGATTCTGTGAACAACAACAAGATTGTCGTACAATCTCGTTGAGGGTTAGGTAGTCTGGGGTGGTAGTTTGGAGCTGTTGTGTAGCTGTTATTCATTGTTTGGTGTTTTTCTTCATCCTGTTCGTCTCTTTATTATTTCTTAGGCGATTTTTTTGGTTTGATATATTTGGCGAGCGAATAGCTTAGTTATTGATGTGCATGAATGCTATAAACCAGTATGGAGTATGTCACTTAAATTTTTAGTATGTTGATAGCAAAGAAAGGAAATGATATAGGAGTAATCGTTATGGAAATCACGGTTCAAAGCTGAGTTTCTCTACATATTGGGCAGCTTTTATTGATTTTGATCCACTCTACAATGCAGTCATGGTGGTACGTGTGATTGCAGGGTAAGTCGTTGATATCTTCTCTTCCTTGTAAAAGTTGTATACAGATTATGCACTCCTTTGTTTCTTCTGCAGGGGTAGCTGCTCTCATTGAAGTCTCTAAGTCTACTATGAGATAGTCGACGCCAAGCCTTGCCGTAGCTTGGGAGTTATAGTCTATGACTTCGAAGTATGTGTCGATGTTCATCATGCTCTTTGCTACCCTTGATCGGATGATCGCATAAACGTAGGCGGCGAATCTTTGAGTGAATCTGATGGCGTCTTGTTCAGCTATATGATGGTAAGTTAGCATGAGTTCGATGTTTGTTCTGCTGTGGTGGTAAGATGACCATTGTTGTTTATGTTTGGCATTTGGATGTGTATGTCTTCTTGGTTTGTGTTTGGCCTCTTGATTATCAGGTGTAAAAATTTTGGTAGGTCCGGATTGATGGTGGGTGTGGAAGAAATGAGAATGAGTAGGTTGGTTGGTGTGGGTTCGTCATTTTTTTGGTATGGATGGTTCTTGCTCCATAGGTTTTAGGGGATTTATAGATTTCTGAACCGAGAAAGTGAAGGCTTTGTCGTTTGGATTGCTTCGGGTTCTACTTGTTTTCCCACGATGTCTTCCATTTATGTGAATTACGTTTCTGAATTTAATAGTTTTACTATTAGTGGAGTAGTGGGTGTAAATGTGTTTGTAATATGTGTTTAATTGTTGTGCTCTTTGGGTTTTTATTTGGGCTTTAGAAGTCCTTATGGGCCATGTAGTATTGTTTATAATTTTTTTATTTAGGTTTCTGAACCCGGCTCCAGTGAGAAGACTAAGTTGATGATAGGATATTGTTTGACCGCATATGAGAACGTGATAGTGTAAGCTATAACAATATGAGATGAGATGGTTCGTAAATTACTGTTGACTTTAATTTAGACAAACTATATTTCTATGAGAACTTAGCAGATCAAGTAGATGTATTTGATGTATGATATCTTCGTTAGTTGACCTCCTCGCCAGTGTGAGTTATTCTCTTGTGTGGTTTTGTGATTCCTGAATTATGCAATGTAAAGAGAATATGTTTTATTTGATTGTAGTAAGGGTAATTTAAATGTCTGGAAAGTGAAAATGTATGGGGTTTGACCTTTTTAATTTGTCAGGCCGTTGTAAATCTCTTTGTAGACGATATTTTTAACCGCCCCTGTAGTTTGATCTCCTCCTTGTAGGATTTGGAGTCCTTTCTTTGAAGTCACCCTTGAAACAGCTACATACAACCGGCCATGAGTGAACACCGGTTTGGGTAAGTATAGCAAAACCGAATTCAAACTCTGACCTTGACTCTTGTTGATTGTCATAGCATAGCAAAGTCTTATGGGGAATTGTCAGCGCCATAGAGTGAACGGATGCTTGGTTTCTGGTTGAGTTAGGATAATTCTATGTATCAACACTTCGTCACCAACATAAGTTCCAGTGAGTATTTTCCCCGTAATTACTCTATCTCCCATGCAAGTTACAATAAGCCTTGTTCTGTTACATAAGCCTTGTTTTTGGTTGAGGTTCCTTGTAAGCATTATTGGGGCACCAATTTTTAGAACAATCCGGTGGCTGGGCAATCCAGGGAACTCTAAAGAATTGAGGTATTACACTGCGTACAATGTATCATTGTCTGTGGAGTCTGTATCTGTCTTCGCAAAGCTATATGAACTCAGATACTCTTTAGATAATCCCTCTACCTGAGATAACATATATGTGTTGATCTCGTCGACTGTTTCATTTCGAGGTGTTGGAATAGCTCTCTCCGTGAAGTTATCTTTATTGGAAGTTGATTCTGCCTCATTCCTGTAGGTTGCTTGGACTATCTGATTCAAAGGATAAGGAGTGGGCACCTGTAAGAAATCCTTATCAACTATGACCATTTGACCATCATCAAGATTCTCTCTGAATGTTTGCATTGTTGGTGCTTCCCCATCTCCATCTCCAATCGGTTTGCAGCAATGAAACCTTGAATCACAGTGCCCTGGAGGTATGAGAAGTAAGTTTAGGGTTGCGAATCGGTGGGATGATGAAGAAGTAGGAGATAGATGAGAATTGCATACATGTTCATCAATGAAGAGCAACTCGAGGCCAATGAGTAGTCCGCCTTTGTTTGGGTTTCGCGCCTCCCAGAAGTGGATGAGCCTGAACACCAACTTGTCGTTGCGTAAGCCGGATTGGACATCGTTGAAGAAGACGGGACTTTTACCATTGATGTTCTGTGCCATAGTTGTTTAATGTGAAGAAGAAGGAGAAGAAGGTTTGGGAGGAGTGTATTTGAGGGTCGGGTGGTATATAAAGAAGAGGTGTGGCCATAGCGATGGTGGAGCTTAGGGGAGATGAAGGTGTTAGAATTGAAGGCCATTAAAGGATGGAAATGAAGGCAATTGGAGGATAGAAATGAAGGCCGTGAGGATTCGAATCGGTATGGGGTTACAACAGATGGTAACGGCGACGGAGGAATTCAAAGTTCTTGTGTTAGGGTTGGTGAAGAGGAGCAGAGTACTGAGGAGCAAAGTCGATGGTTTGTTCGTGATAAGCCTAATTAATTTGGTGGTGGGCCTATTGGGCTTTATGTGATGTCAGGACGAGAAGAAGCCCAAAACATCATTTTCTTTCAATTCTTTAGATTGTTTGTGTTTGCAAGTTACGAAAATTAAATATTTTAGTTAAAGCTCAATTGGTTTTATTTATTACAAGGAAAATGAAATGGGCCGACCACTTAAGGTGGTTTTTTGGGTTTCATCATGTGATATGTTATATTACGGGGTTTTTTTTGGTTAAATGTTAATTTTGGTTTTTTTCAAGTCAATATTTAAAAATGAATTGAGATTATTGAGTTGGCCAAATGATAGGCTGAGAAAATTCAGCATTTTGGCTGATGTGGATAGCCTAAGAACTCTCCAATTCTTCCCCTTTTATATAAAGGAGATTGGATCCAAATACATTATTTAATTTTTAAAAGAATATATCTATATGAAAAAATGATGATGACTTCATTGTAGTTATTTGTAGTGATTAAAAGTAATTGTTTTTTTTTGCGTGTATCAATTATGTATCTTTTGTTTTGAATCGCAATTCCACAATTTGGTGATCAATATTAGTTAATGATTCAAATAAAAAAAGGGTTAATTAGTTGAATAACACTTTTGAGATACAAAATTAGGTAAGTAATATGTCAGAAAATAAAATTAGGTAAGTAGCAGAGAGAATTAAATATAAGACGAAATTACCCATATATGAATCAATCTAATAACATAGTTGACTATTTTCGACACTATAATAGTTGACTATTTTCAAAACTACAAATTCTATTGATCTCAAAAGATAGTTAACTATTTCACGATGTTTCGTAACTTAACTATTTTAAAAAACATAGTTAACTATTTTCATAACATAGTTGTCTATTTTACCGATTTTATAACATAAATGACTACGAGAAAATAATATTGTAATAATTACTTATTTAACAGATAATTAACTATTTTCCAAAACGTAGTTACTTATTATAATATCCAACCGGTTATTACGGGAGATATGAATAACATGTTAATGAGGGATGTTGGTGAGGACGAGGTAAGAAAAGCAATTTTTGCCATGCATCCAGAGAAAGCCCCAGGTCCGGATGGGATGACGGCTCTTTTTTATCAACGGTTTTGGCCAACGTTGAAAGGGGATTTGACGGGATTTGTTAGAGATTTTTTCAACACAGGTCACTTTGATAATCGGTTAAATATGACAAATATTTTTCTGATTCCAGAAATAGACAAACCTAAGAGGATGGGTGAATTTAGGTCAATAAGCTTGTGTAATGTGGGTTATAAAATCATATCAAAAATATCATGTCTAAGGTTAAAGAATTTACTACCAAAGGTCATTTCCGAAACACAATCGGCTTTTGTGTCTGGGCGACTTATCTCGGATAATATTTTGATTGCACAAGAAATGTTCCATGCTTTGCGGACAAAGGAATCTTGTCGGTACGATTTTATGGCAGTAAAAACGGATATGAGTAAAGCCTATGATAGAATAGAATGGGATTTTCTCGAAGCTGTATTACATAAATTGGGATTTGGACTCGTGTGGACTTCATGGATTATGACATGTGTGAGGTCGGTTTCGTACTAGGTTTTATTAAATGGGCAGCCACATGGTCGGATTATACCCCGGCGAGGGCTCAGACAAGGAGATCCTTTATCTCCCTATTTGTTTATTCTTTGTACGGAAGTCTTAATAGCAAACATTCGAAAAGCGGAGAGATTAGATATTCTAACAGGGATTAAAATTGCTCGGCAAAGTCCATCGATTTCTCATCTGCTTTTTGCGGATGATAGCTTTTTTTCCTGTAAGGCTATAGCAAGTCAATGTCAAGTTATTTTGGATGTTTTAAAAGATTATGGCAAGGCATCTGGCCAGGAGATAAACTTTGAAAAATCCTCAATAATGTTTAGACATAACGTCGCAAATGATCAGAAGTGTATACTAAAAGGGATCCTGGGAATTAACAAAGAAGGGGGAATGGGCTCTTACCTCGGTATTCCGGAGAGTCTGGGTGGATCGAAAACACAAATATTTAATTTTCTTACTGAGAGATTAAATGATAGGATTAATGGGTGGTCGGCCAAATTTTTAACAAAAGGGGGAAAAGAGGTATTGATCAAATCAATTGCTCTTGCGCTACCGACATATATCATTTCCTGCTTCAGGCTCCCCCAAGCGCTAATTGACAAATTAACGAGTGCAATAGCCAGATATTGGTGGAGCTCCAATGGTGATACAAGGGGTCTTCATTGGCAAACTTGGGAAAAGTTGTGTCTGCCAAAAGAGGAAGGGGGTTTGGGTTTTCATTCTTTGACAAGTTTTAATTCGGCTTTGCTAGCTAAACAGCTGTGGCGAATGTACCATTATCCAGACTCATTAGTTGCACGTGTTTTTAAAGGTAGATATTTTAAGGATATGCATCCACTTAGGGCTAGGAAACCTTACTCACCATCGTATGGATGGAAAAGTTTACTATCGGCTAGGGATCTTTTAGATACCGGAAGTCGTGTTAGTGTGGGATCAGGCAATAGTATGGCCGTTTGGACGGATAACTGGATTCCGGATCAGTTTCCACGACCGGCAAGAGGGCGGGGGAGTATTTTGCACCCCAATTTGATGGTAAATCATTTATATAACTCGGTTACAAATAATTGGCATCTACCGATTCTACATGAATTTATGGACCCTGTAGATATACGATTAATTCAAGAATTGGAGATAAGTACAACTTTTATGGAGGACAAATTTATTTGGCATTTCACAAAATCAGGAAAATACACGGTTAAATCGGGTTATTGTTTGGCGAAGTCCCTGGAGAAAATGCATGATATCGATAAGATACAAGAGCCTAGTCTCAAGATCCTAAAGGCTTATGTTTGGAAAATAAAATGTCCTCCCAAGATTCGCCACGACGGGGCGTGAAGTGTGCGGCATTATGCTTAAGATGTGGCTTGGAGGAAGAGACGGTTAACCATGCATTATTTGAGTGCCAAATAGCTCAAGATATTTGGGCAAAAATTTTGGCGCCAAGTGGAAGACAAATTTTACCATGTTCCTCGGTGTATGCAAATATGGATTTTCTTTTCTGGAGGATTACGAGTGACAATACAAATAATGGAGAGAGTAACATTTACCCTTGGTTATTGTGGTATATTTGGAAAACAAGGAATAAAAGAGTTTTTAAAGGTATAGAGGCGGAAACACGAGATGTTTTCAATATGGCGGAAGCTGACTTCCAAGAGTGGACGAATGCGTTGACGAGGGAGAGTGAAATAGAGGATAACATTCGGGGCGTCCCCCAGACGTTGACTTTAGATGCGCATCGATGGCGATGTCAGGTGGATGGATCGTGAAAAGACACAGACTCTACTTCGGGTTTGGGGTGGGTCTATCTGCAGGGTGATAATATTGTATCTCTAGGCGCGCAAGGTGTAACTAAGCGACGGTCTCCCTTACATACGGAGATGGAGGCGCTAATATGGGCAATGACTGATATACTGGACAACAATAAGACATCTCCGGTGTTTGAAACAGACTGTTCTGACCTAGTGGATATTGTCCAACATCCAGAGGAGTGGCCGGTGTTTTCGATTCTCTCAGTCAAGCTCAAGAGTTTACAAGATCGACTACCCAACTTCTCAATATCTCTCATATCGCGAACTATTAATCTGAAGGCGGACTGCCTCGCCCGTTCAGCAAGATCTCGAGCTTTTCAATTTTCTTATGTAAGCACTGTACTACCAAGTTGGATTGCCGACTCGAATGGTTGTTTCTGATTAATAGTTAGGTTGAAAAAAAAAAGAAAAAAAAAAGTAACATACATAGTTAACTATTATAAAAAACATATTTATTTATTATATTCATTTCGAACATAGTTAACTATTATTAGAATCATAGTTAACTATTATAATTTCCGAACATAGTTAACTATATCGATCTTAGTTTTTTTGTCAATTTTAATCAAGGGTAAAAAGGGAAAATCAATTCCTCATATTGTTAGTTACTACATTTTGATTTATTGTATGTTAGATAGTTAATTGGACACCCCTTAGATAATATAGAGTGCAATTTTCCCTTAAAAAAAGCATGATTCAAATATTATCTAATTTTGGCGTCAAATAGCATATTATCTATCTATAAAAAATATCATTTCAACTTTTTGCATCAAATTTTCGATTCAAATTTTTTAGCATTTATATGTAGTTATGGATCTAAATTTAGCTATTTCTATACTTTTAGCGTCAAATCTTGATATACAATTCAACGTCATATCAAAACTTTGGGCAAAAAACTGTCATGTAAATTAATAAACAAATTATGTTGTAAATCTATCACATTTATTTTTATCTTTCACAACTCTCATTTGTTAGCTGAGAAGTAAACGATACAAAAAAAATGGTCACTCTAAATTCGATGGAATGACGACATTTCTCTAGAGTTTGTATGTTGATAGATTAAGATCAAAAATAAAGAATAACTCTCTTTATTACTTTAGGAAAATAACTCAAAACCTAAAGTTATCTATCTCTCAATCTCACAATCTCTCAATCTCTCAATCTCATAAGTTATGCCACAACTTTGACATCTCTTTATAAAGAGAAGATTACACAAACTTCTTTTTTCTCATAAAAGTTAATTTCATTTTCCTTATCTCTTTTAACATATTTAGGAGTTTCCTTATCTCTTTTAACATATTTAGATAACTCCTAAATATGTTTCCTAATCCTAATCTCTTTAGGACTTGTGTTCCAAGCTTACTCCAACATTCTCCCCCTTAAGCTTGAACTCAATCTTCTCCAAGTCTTGAACTCCTATCAAGCTTCTCATTTCTCTGAACTTATCCTTGCCAACGTCTTAGTTAAGATGTCCGCTTTTTGTTCATCTTCTAGTCTCGAACTTAGACACATAGGCTTTCCTATCTTAAGATTTATTTTGTAAAGCCTATTTGGTGATCGTATGACCTTTACCAAGAGTCTCCCACTTGGATCATGCACCGTTAGGTAGTCTTGTCTCATCCTAACACCACACCCGACTTCTGTAGCTTGTCCTAAACTTAGGATGTTGCTCTTGAGATCGGGAATATAGTAGATGTTGGTGACAAGTTTTTGTTCACCCGTTTTGCCTTGAAAGAGGATTGATCCTTTTTCTTTTATCTTGACGTAAGAACCATCTCCAAATTTTACATTGCCTTGTGTTTTTTCGTTGAGTTCTGAGAAACAATACTTATTTCCAGTCATGTGATTGCTGGCTCCGTTATCTAGATACCAAAGTCCTTCTTCCCTTTCCTCGGTTTCGTAATTCTTTGGTATTAGATTTTCTTCGTTAAGGAATACTACTTTGTGCATATAAAGCGCTGGATCTGCTTCTTCCGTCTCTGCCTTATGTGCTTCTTGTATCCTTTGTATTCTCTCTGGACATACAGAGACGATGTGGCCAATCTTATCAAATCGATAACAAATTATTTTTGATCTATCCTTCTTCTCCTTTTCTTGGCTTCGATCAGTTTGATTTGTTATCCTATCTTGTGAGTTGAACCTACCTCTACGTCGCCCTCTATATCCTTGACCTCTCCCTCGTGATGGTGCTGAGTTTTGTTGATATGTAGTCGCGTATAAAAGCTTTCCTTGTGTATCTTCGTTATCTTCTCATCAAGAATTCTTTCTTCGTAAGCTTTTAATCTTCCAATAATATCTTCAAAACTTGTTGTATTCAAATCCAAAACTTGCTCAAGGGAGGCTATGATTTGAATATACTTACTTCTTGGTAAACTCATGAGAAATTTCTTTACGAGTTTGGATTCTTCAATTGTTTGTCCAAGTGAAGCTGATTTTGATGCGATCTCCGATAACCTTCCCGCAAAGCTATCTATTGTATCAGAATCTGTCATCTTGATTCTTTCAAATTCGGACATAAGGGTTTGTAATCGTGCCTCCTTGACACGAGCAGCTCCTAGGTGTCGCGATTTGATTGCTTCCCATATCCCTTTTGAAGATTCTTGCTCGCCTACTTGCAAAATAAGAGCTTCCGGGATAGCTTGAAACAATAGTCCTATTGCGACATTGTTTTTATCCATGTCCTTCGTTTCGGGTTCGATTGTATCCCACACCTTGAATATCTTCAACAAGACTTTCATCCTCATGGCCCATACCGTATAATTTATAGAAGTTAGCATAGGGCATTGAATCGATGATGGTGTGAATTCCTTCGGGCGAGTTGTTGTTGTTGTTGTTGTGTCGTCTCCCATGGCTCGGTTATGACGACTCTACGTTGCAAAACTTCCAAGATCGTGCAACCTAGGCTCTGATACCAATTCTAGAGTTTGTATGTTGATAGATTAAGATAAAAAATAAAGAATAACTCTCTTTATTACTTTAGGAAAATAACTCAAAACCTAAAGTTATCTATCTCTCAATCTCACAATCTCTCAATCTCTCAAACTCATAAGTTATACCACAACTTTGACATCTCCTTATATAGAGAAGATTACACAAACTTCATTTTTCTCATAGAGGTTAATTTCATTTTCCTTATCTCTTTTAACATATTTAGATAACTCCTAAATATGTTTCCTAATCCTAATCTCTTTAGGACTTGTGTTCCAAGCTTACTCCAACAATTTCAAGAGCTTGAATCAGATTTAACATTCCACTGCAATTGGTTACACCAAAACTATAATATGATCTAACAATCCACTATAATCGGTATTACATCAAAGCTCATGCAACAAAGAATCAAACTAAATGATCCAAGAGAGATTAGAGAAGAAGAAGAATTAGAGAACGAAATTTTTTTGAGTCTCGCTTCATATCCTTTCTATTGTTACAGATATTATTAAGGGATTTTTTCTAAATTGACCCAAATTGAAAGGTGTTTTGTCTCACTAACCTAATATGAAAGTGTTTTTGTCCCCTTAACCAAGCAATTTTTGAAATTCAATTTAGCTCTTAGAAAAAAATAAAAAAAATAATTTCTTTATTTTTTGATTTTCAAAAACTCAGAAATTGAGATTAATTTTTTTAAAAATATATCAAGATCAGAGAAGAATAGGAAGAAGAAGATTAGATTTAGGAAATTATTTTTTAAATATATTAGTTAAGGAAAGTAAATAATCACTATTGATAAGATCCTAAATTTAAGGAAATAAAACTAACTTTGGTAGAAACTACATTCTACCAACGGTAGTATATAGGTAAGATGTAGATGAATGCGGTAGAATGCATCTACTACATGGCGTAGAAGACAAGACGAATGGCAGCAACTAGTTTCTGCATTTGGCAGCAACAAACCAAATCGTGAAACTTGCTTTCTGCATTGCGTAGAAATAGAACAATTGGCAGAACGGAGGTTTCTAGCCATCGCAGATTTGTGTTGTTTGATAGAAAGTGTAATCTACCGGCAGATTTGACCTTGGTAGATGGAAAAAAAATTATTTTTCTAACACTTTTTTGAATTAAAAAAAAGTATTAACATGAAACTATATACCTTCTACATTACATTTTTAATTTTTCCTTATTTTAAAACATTAGAAAACCTATTTATTATGAATTTTCAAAGTTTATTAAAGGATAATTTAAGAAATTTTTGACACAAAAAGGTATTAGGTTAGTGGGACAAAACACCTTCCAATTTAGGTCAATCTAGCAAAATTCCCTATTATTAATCCATTAAGCCTGAAGAGGGAGAAAAAAGTGATATGTGTTTTCCTTCTTCTCTGCTGTCCTGTGCTTTTGTCGGCATTATGAGAGGGTTGTAACTACTAGTTTCTACGCGGCCTGGATATAGAGTTTGTCTTTGAGTTTTTGACCAGAAATATTTTTCGCCAATTTTATGAGTTATTATGATTTCTTTGTTTGGGTTAAATTTTTATTTTAAGGTTGAGGCTTTATGAAGTTTCTTTCCCTCGTAGAAGATCTATAGTTTTATTTATATGTTTTGTTTATAGTTAATTATATCTATTTATCTGATTTAGTTTTGCAGTTTCAAAGTTGTTCAATAGTGATTTCACGGAAGCTAACTCTAGAACAAAAGCAATCAAAGAAAGAGATTTATCTAAATTAAAAGAATTGTTGTCGTATTATCGTAAAAGGTATTGGAAGTCTGACTGTTATTGTGGTTTCGAGAACGCCTAATTATCTACCTTATACTCAAAACAAAACTATCTTGGTATCGCTAATGTGTCATCAAAACTATTTTTCTTCGCTTAATTTATGGCGTAGAAAATATCATTAATTTCTCTTTACTGTTCATATCATGTTTCAAATCAGTTTTTTTTTAAGAAGTGTTTAAAATGAAAGAGCCTTAATGGTTCACAATAAATTCTCAAACCAGCTTGGTTATCTCCGCTACTTCGCATACCAATTTCCTCTTCAGTTAAACTGAAACCTTCTTAGACTATTGGAGTCTTTCTCTTATGCCATCAGACTTGAAAGTCTATACATTTGGAAGCTATCATGGACTTAAGTCAATATTCAGGAGTTGTTAAATGAATTTGAGATGAGACCACAACATTCCGAGCCTCCCCTATATGCATATAAAAGAATCCAGATATTTTTGAAATGTAATTTAATTAATGTCTTTTTTTATTTTTTTAATGTTAAGATTCAGCATTTCGAATATGATGCTTATTTTTGACCAAAGTGAACATGAGTACAGCTAAATTTTGCGTCCATATGCACTAGCGAACCATCTCTGAATCAAAAATTCAATAATCATCTTTTGTTCAGAAATTTTAAAACTTTTTGCTAGTATTTGATTTGTCATCAAATATTTTTGTTTGTTTGTCATCATCGATTAATATATGTGTTAATGATACAAAAAGAAATAAAAAAACAAAAATTAATACATAAATACTTAACAGACTTCGCCCACTTTGCCTTAATGAGACTCAACAACATTGTACGAGAAGCAACAAATTTATGATATGTAATGGAAGATCGACTAATATTTGTAGGACCTTACCCACGGTTTTGAATGGTATCATCGTAACAATGTGTTACAGTTAAATTGTAATTTGTACTATTTTTTGTGTAACTAATCAGTGAAATGGGGCTAGGAACAATAATATTGTTAGCTTTGTTTATTGTATTCTTATCTCATATTAGTATTTGTATTGTTTATAACTTTACTATCATCTAATATAAATTTTTTTGAATCATGTTGTGCTATCATCAGTATGACCCTATAATGTACTCCCTCCGTTTCATATTAGTTGTCATTCTACGCTTTTTCTTTTGAATCAAATTAGTTGTCGTTTTACATTTTCAATGTAGATTTATGATTGATTTTCCATTTTTATCCATACTCTTTTAGGTTATTAATTACATATATCAAATGAAAAATACATTAATTAAAGATAAAACATAATTTTTAAATATTTTTTTAATAGATGTGAAATCACCTAGAACGACAAGTAAAATGAAACGGAAGGAATATACTTTTTCCATGATACAAGGTTTTTATGTCCAAAAGATCAGGAAAAGGGTTATAAAAGCCCTGTTTGCCCAAAAACAGTATTATCACTCATGTTGCATTGTAATTTGTATCTAAGTGATTTTTTTTTTTTGAAACATAGAAAAAATACGTCGCCTAAGAGATACGATCTACGTGAATCTTCCCATTGGAAAATTCATTACAATGATCAAAGATAGTAATATCATATAAATTTTGTGGTTTATTTAGCAATAAAAACTTTGTGGTTTATCTAAATGCATGACAATAAAGTTACCACCACCAAAAAAAAAAAAAAAAAGGTTACCACCACAAATTTCCACAGATTTAAACATTGTGATTGCAGAATGAAGTGTAGTCGGGTCTGAAATTTGGTTTTGTTTCGTCCAAAGTCTTCTTCACATTAGTTTCAAAACAAAAAAAAGAAGTCTACTTCACATTTGGTTTAAAATCTGGCGTTTGTTCCATGCACATTTACATTTCATTTTAATACATGCAGTGATGCGGACATACTTATTCTAATTACAAGTTCAAGTTCATACAAAATCGGCTTTGTAGTTTATAGAATTATAAGTTGTTGGCATCAGCTTATATAAATTTGATCGATGTAAATTCATCTTCTTCATTTTTTTTTCATCGTGTTATATCATTATATGTATATATACTGCATTGGAAGGAGACAAAGAAAAGATCGAATCATTATGTAGCTAGTAACATTTGTTTATATATATATGCGACGCTACAAATTGGCGGTACCAAACAAACTCAAAACGGTTAAATATATTCGGAGCCTTTTGTTTCCTTTCTAATAATAATGAAAAATACAGAAATAATTAACAACAATAAAAGATACTGAATATTAAAATATCGGATAATTAAGTACCTCAAGATCTCACTTAGAATTTGTCTCATTCTTAACTATAATTCATAGAGTCAGATCCAGAGTACTTGCCTGTCCAGTCTTTACGGTCCGATCCTCTTCATCCGTCTTGATCAGTCGGCTCTTTTTCCATGAACATAGCGACAAGGACAATGTTTGATCCGTTGTTGTTTCTGCTGTTTCTGTCTCGGGTCGTCTTAGCTTAAGAGAGAGATCAAGATCAAGATCGATGCTTGTACTTGCGGTTCTTTTGCCCATTGTCTTGTTACAAATTGCATGATTGGTGCTCTCTTGAATACCTAACTGTTCGAATGTTCTTGAGTGTCCTTGAATGCTGTTGAATGTGACTGAATTGATCCGTTCTTGATGATTGTGTCTTAGTTTCGGTAAGTGATTAGAAATTGATGAAGAGTAGATGTTTTGGAAAGACCTGTTGTTAGTCCAAAATTCACTACCACGAATGTTGTTGCTAACCGATGAGCCGTGAATTAAACCGGGCCTAATTTGGTCTATCAAACTCCGGTTTGTTTCGTGAGAGCTAGAGTTCCACAATGAAGCATTAGAAGTTTTACTTCCATATCTACAAAAAGAATTTTTTTTGTAATTCACAAAATGGAAGACTAATAATTTAGTTTCAAAGTAAAGATAAAATGGAATATCAATCAAATGATGAAAGTGAATCACAAAAAACTAAAATTTACAAAAATAATATAAACCTGAATGGAGAATCATGGTTATGATTATAGCCTCGGAACATTGGTAGCTGGCTTAGTTTATAAATATTTTGATCCGTTGAAGTCTCGAAGAGATGTTTGTAATCAGCTATGGCTGCCAACAATTAAGGATCATAGTTGATTAGGGTATGAACTAACAAATCAAACCATACACACACACACACACATATATATATAAACTTGATAAATAGTTAACAGAAATAGAAATAATCAATACCTTGGCCTTGATCATCTATCTTCTTGCTTCGATACATCTAAAATTCATCAATACAGAATTCAATAAGTACAACACATACGTACATGTATGTATGTATGTTAGTATGAATATATGTAGAAGATCAAGTACCTGTAGATGGCTCTTGACATGAGCAATACTCAGCCCTTTGATGTTCATCATCTGACGTACCAACTTTGGAGTTGCTCCTATACATAGCCAAACACAAAATTATCATCAAGAAAACAATACTTTACAGGAATATTGTTGACAAAAAATTAAACTAAGAATATAATCAAGCTATTGCTAACTAATTAGGCTTTATATATGAAAGAGGTGATGAGCATAGTTGCTATTTGCTAAGGGCATACTTTCTTGACCTCCAAGCCTCTCGACCGCGCGGACAAAGCGAAGATGAAGATCAGGAGTCCACCGAAGTCGAGGGACTTTAGATCTCACATAAGGCCTCACCTTTGTCTTCTTATCATTGATCTCTTCCACTGTACTATTGCTCGAAGCCTTGCTCTCTTCGCCTTCTTCTTCCTCCTCCTCCTCTTCTTCTTCTCTATCAGTCTTCCCGGTTTCCTCTATGCTTGGAATCATTTTTACTTCTTATTTTTATGATTTCACAAGAAAAATAAAAATCAAAATATTGAGGGTAGATATATATATATATATATATATATATATATATGGAGGCTTAGCTAAAGGTTTGGGAAGAAGAATATAGATGAATCCTTTGGTTTGACGTGAAAGATATAAAAGACAATTGATGAATTCTGCTTAGTTCAAAGCAAGGATATTTGGTCTGTCTTGATGAGAAACCCTAGAGCAAGATATACTTCAGATTCTCTTTCTTTCTCTCTCTTCCCGGGACATGTAAACAAAACCTCACCTAAATCATGTTGCAAATGTTAAAAAGTGTTTCTTTTCTGTTCCAGCTAGTTGATTTTGGCTTTTATCTTCTATTGACAGCACTATATATATATATTTGTATTTATTTTAAGCTATATGTAATGCATTATTAGTATTAAGCATGTAGTGAGAAAACTACTATTAAAAATAAATAAATTGGTTTATTTGCCTATAACATACCAGGAAATTACAGACTTATTTTATATTATTGTATCACCAAGGCTACAAAAAAAGATTAGTTTGATAATTAGGCTCTATATTTCATATTGCTTGCAGTCTTAGAATGCTTTGATTCGTCAAACTAGCCTTTCGATTACAAAGATAGATAGATAAAAATAAAATTCATGTATCGGGACCGACACTCTATGAATGACATTAGTATAATCAAGATGTTATTTGAGTTTAGAAAGAAACAAAACATCAAAGAATTTTAAATTTGTGATACTGTGATGCAGTTTCCAGAAAATTATAATTTAATACTAAATCGAACTCACAAAAATATAATATACCTCAGAGTAGTTTTGTCGGAATTAGGATTTGAACTTTCAAGAATTTAATTAAATGAAGACTTTTGTCAATTAATGTCCAAGCTCATTGATGATCGAGATTATTGTCTTTTTCCTAAGATCCTCGAGTTAAAATTTATCTTTTAACTTAATTTTCTTTTCTCTGCTTTATTTGTTTGCAAATTTATATTTGATCCACAACGTTTTAGTAAAAGATTAAGTACGTGATATCAATAAACCTTAACTATAAAATACTGATTTCTCAAAGTAAACAAACCAAAAAAAACTATATATACAGGAAGTCTCTTCTGCAATGGGTTTTGATTTTCAGTAGTATAATGATCAACTGGAATTCCATACATTCCGTGTTCCCTCTAATGGAAATTTTTATCTAGACGGTACGTATTTAAATAGTTCAATAATTTTATTAAATATTTTGGCATGCTCTTTCAGCATTTAGAAACTAAGAAATACTCACAATACTAGTACTAGTTAATATCAATGGGTAGTTAAATTTTCCACAAAAATGGGTGATGACTTATGAGATTATGAGGCTAGGGTTTTGCATGGAATTTAATGCTAAAGGCACCAAAAAATTGAAAAGGGAGAGTGGTAGATAGACGAATAAATACGATTACAAGTCGTGTGACTGCTCAGCTGTCTCTGATGTAGACCCCATGATCTCACTAACATTTTTTTTTTGTCTAGAACGGGAATCACGGGGTATTGCTCCTCTCTTACACAAAATTATTATCTCTTATATGTATTTTGTAGATTCGTATCAGATAATTAATTTATCTTTAAACCAAGAAACTAGTTTAGTGGTCCTTTGCTTGGTTTGTGATTATCCGACCCCGTGAGGCGATGAATAGCGTTGTTAGTTGAGCCGTTTTTTTTATATCATTCTTCTAAAAGTATAGTTAGAAAAGTTTGAACAGCATACTCCAATTTCCATGGTTTGGTTCTATTTTGCAAAATGCAATCAAATAGGTTTTTTTAACCAGCTCAAAATTGTCGAATGATTGAAAAATTCATTCAATGGTTCAAAAGATCACTAATCGTTCGAATCTCTTAATCGTGAATATGTGATTTCAATGATGGTAGTACACTATAAGCATTTTACATGACTGATTATCAACGATCGTCCAAAGATTTCGAGAAACACTACAATTCTTGGTAGTACAAGCTTCACATACGATTTTTGATATGATTTAGAACAAGTTATTGAATGAATTTATTCCAATTCTTATAAGACTTATAAAAAAACATGAGTAGTCCATAAAAAAAGATTCATATAAAACTAGTAAATTGATCTATGAATTATAGATTTTTGTCAAAATTCGACAAAATTGTATTGCAAAACTTATATGGCAGTTATAAATTCACGAGATTATCTAAGTGTTATTCCATGTTTTCCGATTAGTAAAAACCTTCTAATTTTTTTGTGAATGCCATTAAAATTCTCAATATATATACGTTGGGATATACTTGTGTATAAATTTACATATATGTATAGATATACATGTATGTGAATTTTGCAAGCCAAAATAAATAAAAAGTTGTTGACGAGATGAGATTGAAAGCTTTGCTGAAGTTGAAAAAGGAAGAACTTTGTCATTCCCCCCACGTGTAAAGAGGCTTCTAATCGATCCTTCACAAGCTTCTCGTCGTCCTCTTTCTTCTCTACATTTAATTTCATACTTCTCCATCTTCCCTTTGCTTCTACACGTCTAAATATATTTAGCTGAAAATGCATTGGCGTCAATACATGTATATCTTCTATACACATGTATATACATGTGTAGATATCCATATATGTATGCTTGTACTTGGATAAGATGCTAATTTCGATTATGATAAATCTAGAGTTACAATGCATTGGCGTCACATCCTTCTACAAATTCCGGTATTGGAAATATATATAGTTGGACATTTCGGTTTTCAGCTATAGATTCATTTATATGTATACGATGTTTTTTTTAGTTTAATCTTGAACCAAATTTATGACAGGATTGGTTTCAATACAACTTTAAATTCATTATAAAGTTAAAAATGTGACCTAAGTACACAACAGGTTGATACCAATGTTGTTTCTTGAACTTGTAAATCGAATTGAAAATGTATGCATATATCCCTATATTATTTTAGCAATTAAAGAAAGAGATTTAAGAAATTTCATAAACAAACAAAATAATCTGGTTCACACGAAAAATATGATTGTATCAGACCTGTTCACAGAAAATTCTACCAAGTTGGATATAGAGAAAATTAGAGCCATACTTCCTAATTATAAGGGTCAGATCCTAAGAATCAGACCAAGCCGAATGGGAGCCACAGGAAAATGGATATGCCTAGGGGCAACTTCTGGAGAATACCAGGCTAAGTCTGGCTACCTCACAGTTAAATCACGATATGCACCAGAGGTCGTTCCCCAGAACCATGATGCAAACTGGAACTCTGAGGTTTGGAACCTCAATACTGCTCCAAAGCTGAAGCTATTCCTATGGAAGGCCCTGAATAGAGCCCTACCCACTGGAGAGGCCATGAGTACACGGGGAATCACAAACCAATCTTTGTGTACAAGAAGTGGAACTCCAGAAACCATCATCTACCTGCTCTTCTAGTGTGAATAGGTCTGTCAAAACCTCCATGTGAAGGTACCAATCTCAATCCCTTTGCTCCCAAATGCTATATCAGGTTTCAAGGAAGCGAGAAAACTCCTCTGTTTGCCACCAGTAGGGATCAACTGAAACGACCCGACCCGTTTTTTTTTTTTTTAAACAATAAGCTCTTAGTCTCAGACTAGCATTCCCATAAATGCTTGTCCTCCACAACCAAGCCACACAAACAAGCAACCAGCGGATAACACACTAAAACCAAACATGCAAATTTCCAGTAAATTACTAACCAGTTCCACAACAAATTCCAATCAATCCAGCAACCTAACCAGGTTCTAAAACAATAAAAGAAATACAATAAACCACACAGCATGAAAACCGAGACCCTAGATCATCTCCCTCTTCGTTGCCATGATTCCACGATCACAATTTGCCTTTACCTGCACCACATGGTTAAAAGAGATGCGTGAGTATTATCACAAATACCCAGTGAGACGGTCCTCCCATCTACGACTGCGCACACAGACGCGATGGATCCGCTCAGGCAAACACGCATCAAACAATACACAAAACAAACACAACAACACGGCTCAACCACAGCCCAACAGGCAGCCTGTCGATCGACACTACCACTAGGTGTCGATCGACAGCCCTGTTCACACCTGTCGATCGACACACCCACGGTGCCTGTCGATCGACAGCTCAACAGGACCCTGTCGATCGACACAACCTCTAGGTGTCGATCGACAGCCTCGTGTGACCCTGTCGGTCGACACACCCTAGGGCTGTCGATCGACAGGTCGTCGCAGATTCATAGGAGATCGATCAATTATCCTCTCGGATCGATTCCTCCTCTGCGATAGCACGAAACCTGCACAACAAACACAATCCAACAATCCATACACCACAAAACACACAGAAACAACATCAATCATCACAATCAACCAGTTTAACCTACCACCATACAACCCTAACGAATCCACCGGCCCAGAAGCCATGGTCACGCACTCACCTTAGATTTTCGGTTAGATTCTGGTAGAATTGAGGCTAGACACGAATTCAGCAACAACCACCACGAAATTCCACCTCAAATCGATCAAGAACGAAACCCTAATCACAAACTATCAGGAACAAGAGAAACTCCTCTCAAACTCTCTGTTTCTGATTTTTGGGACTTTGGTTCGCTCAAATGCGGCCAAAAACTCTTAAATACGAAGCCCTAGGGTTTACCCAAACCGGCCCGGTCCAATTGAACGACTTAAATCGAACCAGAAAACCAACCAATTCGAGCACCTGTCGATCGACAGACACTAGGTGTGTCGATCGACAGCCCTTAAGAGCCCTGTCGATCGACAGACACCATGTGTGTCGATCGACAGCCCCTCCATTTTACTAAAAATGGTTCACGGGCGTCACATCAACAATGGACCATCTATCCATGGGTGTGCTGGAACTTATGGATCACACGAAACAACCGCCTCTTCAGTAATCGATCCTAATCACTAAAGTAAACTATGAATAAGTCAATAACATATGCAAATGAATGGTTAATCGCACAATTACAGATCCCAGACAACAAAACAAGAAATCCAAATCAAAGAGGATCTGGGATCGAACCAACGTGTGAAACAAATCGCTAGTTCACGGATGCAACTTGGCGGAAAAAGATAATGCAGCGGGACTCGGCTAGGTGATCAGGAACCTCCAAGACCAGATAATTGATCAACAAGCAACAACGACACTTCACGTCTCATCACCTTTAGCAGTCGAGGCGTTAGCGATGAGAGAAGCCATGTAGTACGTGATATCAACAAATCGGACTTGCTTTCGGGTGGCCTCAGACTCTCAAACCTTGATCATTCTAATCAACCGAAACGAAGGAAGTATCAAGATTTACGGGATTATTTAGGACATCTCTCTTCTCGCGCTCACTCTAAATATAACCTTTGAATATGTTCAAAGGAAAAAAAACATCGAGGCTGATCATATGGATAGATCAGTCCTCAACATTATACCGGTTCAAACCGGCTAAACCATACCAAATTAATGAATTTCTTATTTGATGAACAAAAAAAAGTATATATCAAGGATCTAATCAACTGTGAAAGTGGATGGTTTATGAGATCTGACAGTAAATTAAGGCTGTAAATGGTAACCGCTGAAGAATATGTAGAATTGGCTGAATTGTCTTTTAGTAAAGTTATTCAAATTCTGTTTTTTACTCAAATGGTAAAAGAAGAATTTGCAGAATATGTAGAATTTTGTTATCATTTTGAGCCTAGATTTTGAAAAAGTAAAGAAAAGAGTAAAGAGAAAATAATTGCATCAGCTACAGTGTTAGCCTTACCCGGATGGTAAACAATGTCCAAGTCGTAATCAGCCAACAACTCCGACCATCGCCTCTGTCGTACATTTAAATTCTGCTGAGTAAAAATGTACTTCAGATTATGATGATCAGTGAACACCTGAACTCTGCCACCATACAAGTAAGACCTCCAGATTTTCAACGCGAAGATCACTGCAGCCATCTCTAAGTCATGAACAGGATAATTGCCCTCGTGCTTCCTCAACTGCCTTGAAGCATAAGCAATCACCTTACCCTGCTGCATCAGCACACAACCCAAGCCAACTCCCGAAGCATCTGTGTACACCACATAAGGCTCACCCGGTTCAGGTAACGCCAGTATTGGTGTACTAGTCAACATCGTTTTCAGCTTCGCGAAACTCAGCTCACAATCAGCAGACCACACGAAAGGAACATCCTTCCCTGTCAGCTTCGTCATAGACTGAGCCATACTCGCAAAACCCTTGACGAATCTCCGATAATAGCCTGCCAACCCAAGAAAACTCCTGATCTCAGTTGCATTCCTCGGCCTAGGCCAATCTCGGATAGACTCAATCTTTGCCGGATCCACAGAAACCCCTTCTGCAGAAACGATGTGACCTAAAAATCCCATCTCTCTCTGCCAGAAACTGCACTTACTCAACTTCGCAAACAGCTTCTGTTCCCGCAACTTCTCCAGAACCTTCCGCAAATGAACCTCATGTTCCTCCAGACTCTTCGAATAGACCAGAATATCATCGATAAAAATGATTACGAACTCATCCAGATACTCCTGGAAAACTCCGTTCATCAACCTCATAAACGCCGCAGGTGCATTCGTTAACCCGAATGGCATCACTACAAACTCGAAATGCCCATACCGAGTCCTGAAAGCCGTCTTCCGAACATCTGCTTCGTCGATCGGAATCTGGTGGTAACCGGATGCCAAGTCAATCTTAGAAAACCAAGTAGCCCCTCTCAACTGATCTAACAACTCATCAATTCGCGGAAGAGGATACTTGTTCTTCACAGTGACTCGGTTAAGCCCTCGATAATCGAAGCACAACCGGAAACTACCACAATTCCTCATCACCACATCACCGATTCTTCTAACTCTGCTGGAGCCAGCCTATAAGGTGCCTTAGATAACGGCGTCGTCCCAGGCTCTAACTCAATCGTGCGAGATTCCGACCGCGATAACGGCAATCCCCGCAGCGACTGAAAGACATCCTCACACTCCTGGACAACCCGAATATCCCTCACTGCAACCTCACCTACAGACTTCGCCAGCAAAACAGTCTTCGAGTAAGCCTCGCAACCTCTCAGTCATAGCCTCAGCCTGCACTCAAGAGATCACAAGACTCTCAGAAGTCGGTCTCACTCCCTTAAAAACCCACCTTCTCCTACTACGCTCCAACACAACACGACTCCGGTGACACTCCAGATGAACTCTGTACTGATCAAGCCAATCCATACACAGGATGCAATCATACAGTTCAACTAGACTGTACACCAAGTCCGCTGTCATCCACTTACCAGTCACTAGAAACTCCACGCCTCTCGCCCGGCCATGAGTAACTAGGAACTTCCCTCCTACAACCATTACCGGTCCAACCCGCTCACCAGCGCCACTCCGAAGAGATGAAGCAATCATGCTCCAGAATCGAACAACCCGTGGAATTCACCACTGCCCACTACCAAGGTCTCCACACAACTCCCATGTGCTAAGAAACCTAACTAACTCGCCAACTATGACCCATGCTTCCACACCCGAAACATCCCGGCCATTCTACCTCAAACTGGAAGTATCCTCCCACTTCCCTTTCTGCCCCTGCACAGGCTTGCCGCCATGCCAGGTATCACCTGTTGAGACTTAATAGACTGAACAACTGGGCTAACCACCACAGCCTGCTCTCTCGAGTCTCAACAATGCCTCCTTCAGTCTCATCCAACTATGCTCTCACAGCATACACGGACACTCCGCACCATGTCCTCAATCTAATCAAAGTCCTCTCAAGAACCTCTTATCTCGGGCCTCTTCGCCCTCCATGCTCCTACCAGCATGAACCAACCCAACCCATGAGCTGATTAACTCCAAAACATACCCACGAACTGATCTCTCTCACAGATCCAGTTCCAAAAACCTCGTCTCTAAACGATCCGCAACCTCTCGAGGAAAGAACTTGGCATCACACTCTGCCCAAGAGTCCGCCTAGGCCAACATTGCCTGAACCCTCCTAGCTGCAACATACCACTCGCAAAGAATCCTATACCTATTCTCTGCACATGTTCCCTTATCCGCAGATAAGACGGAACCCTACCAACAACCGCAGCCCTCAGCCGCACCTCTGCCACTCGTGGCATCACCGGAGCCTAACACGTACCGCACTCGGTAACCGCTCCAAAAACTGCTGAAGCCAATCCGCTAGACGATCCACTCGACACTGAGCCCACCCGCGGGCGCACCCGCACTACCAACCTCACGAGGACCCACACCGGCCCCCGGCAGCCAACCTAGGACCACACTGCCCCCACCAGCCCTCACACTGGCGCTCACACTTGGCTGCACGCTGGCAGCCTAAATGGCGCTCAAGCCGTCATGAAGCGTCTACGGATCACTCTCAGCCACTTGCGAAACACTCTGAGCCGCGCTCCCGGCCAACTCCCTCACTAGTGCCCGCCACAACACCTACTGCAACAGATCTGTCAGCCGATCAACTCGTCACCTAGACTCCTCCTGCGGGCGCGCCCGAACAGCGAGCGAATCCAGCACTAGCTCAAGTACCAGCCCTAGCCCAACAGCCCTCACATCGGCTCTAACACAGGCACTCCCACTGGCACTCGCACTAATACTCAGACCCTCTTGATACGTCTACGGACCTGTCACAGTCACCCCGGCCCCCACGGCCACATTCTCTAGTGCCTCTAGCTAACACCATGCACTACCACAGTACACAAGCTAAGCACTAAAGAATAACAATAAAACACACTTACCGTGGAATCTCTTTGAAGGCTCGAAGGGAGATGATCTAAAACCCCCAAACTCACAGAATTGTCAGTTTAACCAAATTACAATCCTAGCAGTTCTAGCCCGTCCTAAAACCGTAAGGGCTCTGATACCAAACTGAAACGACCCGACCCGTTTTTTTTTTTTTTAAACAATAAGCTCTTAGTCTCAGACTAGCATTCCCATAAATGCTTGTCCTCCACAACCAAGCCACACAAACAAGCAACCAGCGGATAACACACTAAAACCAAACATGCAAATTTCCAGTAAATTACTAACCAGTTCCACAACAAATTCCAATCAATCCAGCAACCTAACCAGGTTCTAAAACAATAAAAGAAATACAATAAACCACACAGCATGAAAACCGAGACCCTAGATCATCTCCCTCTTCGTTGCCATGATTCCACGATCACAATTTGCCTTTACCTGCACCACATGGTTAAAAGAGATGCGTGAGTATTATCACAAATACCCAGTGAGACGGTCCTCCCATCTACGACTGCGCACACAGACGCGATGGATCCGCTCAGGCAAACACGCATCAAACAATACACAAAACAAACACAACAACACGGCTCAACCACAGCCCAACAGGCAGCCTGTCGATCGACACTACCACTAGGTGTCGATCGACAGCCCTGTTCACACCTGTCGATCGACACACCCACGGTGCCTGTCGATCGACAGCTCAACAGGACCCTGTCGATCGACACAACCTCTAGGTGTCGATCGACAGCCTCGTGTGACCCTGTCGGTCGACACACCCTAGGGCTGTCGATCGACAGGTCGTCGCAGATTCATAGGAGATCGATCAATTATCCTCTCGGATCGATTCCTCCTCTGCGATAGCACGAAACCTGCACAACAAACACAATCCAACAATCCATACACCACAAAACACACAGAAACAACATCAATCATCACAATCAACCAGTTTAACCTACCACCATACAACCCTAACGAATCCACCGGCCCAGAAGCCATGGTCACGCACTCACCTTAGATTTTCGGTTAGATTCTGGTAGAATTGAGGCTAGACACGAATTCAGCAACAACCACCACGAAATTCCACCTCAAATCGATCAAGAACGAAACCCTAATCACAAACTATCAGGAACAAGAGAAACTCCTCTCAAACTCTCTGTTTCTGATTTTTGGGACTTTGGTTCGCTCAAATGCGGCCAAAAACTCTTAAATACGAAGCCCTAGGGTTTACCCAAACCGGCCCGGTCCAATTGAACGACTTAAATCGAACCAGAAAACCAACCAATTCGAGCACCTGTCGATCGACAGACACTAGGTGTGTCGATCGACAGCCCTTAAGAGCCCTGTCGATCGACAGACACCATGTGTGTCGATCGACAGCCCCTCCATTTTACTAAAAATGGTTCACGGGCGTCACATCAACAATGGACCATCTATCCATGGGTGTGCTGGAACTTATGGATCACACGAAACAACCGCCTCTTCAGTAATCGATCCTAATCACTAAAGTAAACTATGAATAAGTCAATAACATATGCAAATGAATGGTTAATCGCACAATTACAGATCCCAGACAACAAAACAAGAAATCCAAATCAAAGAGGATCTGGGATCGAACCAACGTGTGAAACAAATCGCTAGTTCACGGATGCAACTTGGCGGAAAAAGATAATGCAGCGGGACTCGGCTAGGTGATCAGGAACCTCCAAGACCAGATAATTGATCAACAAGCAACAACGACACTTCACGTCTCATCACCTTTAGCAGTCGAGGCGTTAGCGATGAGAGAAGCCATGTAGTACGTGATATCAACAAATCGGACTTACTTTCGGGTGGCCTCAGACTCTCAAACCTTGATCATTCTAATCAACCGAAACGAAGGAAGTATCAAGATTTACGGGATTATTTAGGACATCTCTCTTCTCGCGCTCACTCTAAATATAACCTTTGAATATGTTCAAAGGAAAAAAAACATCGAGGCTGATCATATGGATAGATCAGTCCTCAACATTATACCGGTTCAAACCGGCTAAACCATACCAAATTAATGAATTTCTTATTTGATGAACAAAAAAAAGTATATATCAAGGATCTAATCAACTGTGAAAGTGGATGGTTTATGAGATCTGACAGTAAATTAAGGCTGTAAATGGTAACCGCTGAAGAATATGTAGAATTGGCTGAATTGTCTTTTAGTAAAGTTATTCAAATTCTGTTTTTTACTCAAATGGTAAAAGAAGAATTTGCAGAATATGTAGAATTTTGTTATCATTTTGAGCCTAGATTTTGAAAAAGTAAAGAAAAGAGTAAAGAGAAAATAATTTTTAAGTAATCGTAAAATACATTATACATAAATTATAAAATACATTATACATAAACTATATAATCTTAAAAATTATTTTAAGGTGTGTCCTGACAAGATTCTTTACCGGACCTGTATACTGTAAAGTCAACCTCTAACCGTAATTTTTTATTCCTACAAATACGGATCCAATATATATTCTTCTCAATAATTACAAGTATGTCTGTCTATATGCACATTTTCAAATCCATAATCAAACAAAAATTACATATTCTGATCATATTAGCCACGCATCTCAGTATATCTCAAATCCCACTTGCAGATTCTCTATCATATATTAGCCACGCATCTCAGTATATTACAAGATGTTTTTATAAATTTTTATGCCAAACATGTGAATGTTAATGTGCCAGTTTAATTTTGGACAGTTTTAATTTAAAAATTTGAAAGTATTTAATTTTGGACAGTTTTACGTTTAACTATATCACCTAAAAATAGAGGGAGAGTTTCTAAAATAACTCAAAATTTGAAATCAACTCCAAATTTATACCTCATTTTCTCTCTCATCAATTTTTTTTCAAAAAAACCAAAACATTCATCTTATTTACGGAAATGCCATTATATCTGAATTATTTTTTTTTTTTTTTGAAAATCAGACATCTGATTTCACAAACAAACACCCAATTATATCAACTTATTTACGAAAATGCCATCACTATCAAGTTTCACAACCACCATGAACAACCAAATTGAAGCTCTTCAATGCTTCTCCATCTGATTTTCGTGTATAAATACATCACAAACCAACTCATAACTTCCTCAACTACCATTTCATCTCCAATTTCATCCAAAACACTATGTAAATGAGCATTTGAAAAATTCTCTCACTCACAATCTCTTGAATTTTAGTGGTTTTTGCTATATAACGTCTGGGCTTCGTAGTAAACAGTTAGAGTAGGAATTTTGTGTGTTTAAACGAGCTAAAAAGAGAGATCTACGGCGAAACGGAGCTAAAAACGGTATTTTCCGATCTGGTTCAGAAGAGTAGACTTCGTCGGACGTCTGCTGGTCAACGAGAGGTTAGATTTGCAATTGACTTTTTTTCAGATTTTTGACGTAGACTTCTCATAGAAGTCTGCTTGTTCTCCTGTATTCTCCTTTGACAACAAAAAAAAATCAGTAGACTGCACGGGAAGTCTACTTAAAAAATGGGTTAGTTTCGCATTTGACCAAAATGTTGACTTTTTTTAGCAGACTATGTACGAGATACTACTAGTAGACTTCTCTCAGAGTCTGCTCGACTATGTTTAGGTTATTTTTTGCAATTGAATTTTTGTTGACTTTTTTGAGTAGACGCTATTTAACATTTACTCTATACGGTGAGGTTAGTTTTGCCATTGACCAAACTTTCGAACATTGACTTTTTGAAAATATTTAGAGTAGACTTCAACTGAAAATAAAATTTTCAGCAGACTTCTGGGAAAGTCTACTCGTTAAATAATTCAATATTAATTCAATTTTTTGTCAAACACAAAACTAACCTGTTTTTTAAGTAGACTTCTTTTAGAGTCTACTCAAAAAGTCAAACATAAGTCAATTGCAAATATAACCTCTACTGTTCCAGTAGACTTCAACCGGCAGTCTACTGAGGTGCGTAGACTTCCGTTGGATGTCTGTTAGATATTTTGTGGTATTAGAAGTCTACCTCGGAAGTCTACTCAAAAGTCGAATTGCAAGTATAACCTATTTTTTCAGAAGACTTCTACGGAAGTCTACTACAAAAAGTTAACATTTTAGTCAAATACAAAAGTAACCTCGGTAGACTACCGCGAAAGTCTACTTAGCCAGAAGACTTCTTCGAGAAGTCTACTGGCGCTTGCCTTAATTGCAAAACTAACCTATTCGATAGACTTCCGAGGCAGTCTACGCGTCGACTTCAAATGCAGTCTGCTGCAGCAGACTGCTGGTGAAGTCTGTGTTTTTATGTTTTTTAAAAACCAATTTATAGCTAATATATAATACATTTTGAAGATTTTCTTGCTCTCACATGTGTGTTTTCTAATATTTAATCTTCTATATGGTTTTGAGATATTTAAATGCAACATTTATGGTGTAAATCAATTTTCTTGTTTGAGTAGTAAATAGCTTTTCACGGTAGACTTCTTCAAGAATGTACTAGTAGACGGCATGGGAAGTATGTATTTAAAAATTTAGTAAAACATTTTTTCAAAATTATGTACAACGAAATTTTAAGATTTTTTTGGTCTCAAATGTGTGTTATATTATTGTTGTTTTTATGTCCTAATTTGACATCTTCAGCCGTAATGAAACCATTTATTTTTGATTAATTAGTTTTTTCACATTTTAGTAGACTACGTTTTGAAGTCTGCTACGAGTTTTGATTACTAATGTGTTTCCTATTTGTTTTTACAGAGAATGGTTCAATTAGCTGTTGTCTTTGGATAGAATGGACTATGGAAGATGGGGTGTGGCAGTTCGTTGTTGATAATCTTAGAGGAGGAAGACTCTTCTTCTTGAGTGATGGTTGTACCCATGGTGATCTTCTTGAGATGGTATAAGATGATTATGAGCTTGACAAAGAAAAAGAGTTGGTGGAGATAACTTATTCACTCCCAGAAACAACCATGCAACATATGGCACCGGATACACTTCCAGTGCATGTCACAAATGATCGACAAGTTCAGAATTTGATCGAACTAAGTAGAGCGCATGTTATTCGTCTTTGTGTCTCGAGTTAGTTCGTTTTTCACATTTTAGTAGACTACCGTTGAAGTTTACGAGTAGAGTGCGTATGAAGTCTGTATTTTGTTTGAAATGCAATTAAAATTTATTTATAATGTATTTTCTAGATTTTATTGATCTCAAATGTGTGTCAATTACTAAGTCATGTTTCTTGATATTTGTTTCCTAACTATTATTACTTTTGTATGAGTTTTTCTAAATTTATTTGTAGTAGAATAATTTTTCTTGTTTAGTTAGCCTTATAACTCATTTGTGGTAACTTCGGGTGAAGTTTGTTTGGTTTCTATGCATTTTAGTCCTAGAGTCATGGTTAAATTTATAGGGCAGAGAAATCAGAAAAAATCCAAGTTGCTTAACCCGTTGTTGTGGCTTGATCTTTCTCACGACTACTTCGACATATTCTAGTACTCTTCATTTTAAGTATTCGTTAACTTTTCGCACATATATAAACATGACTACTCTTCATTTTAAGTATTCATTAGTATTTCATTTTAAGTATTCATTAGTATTTCGCACATATATAGATGTGTAGATTACAAGAGCTATTTAACGTTTACTCTATACGGTGAGGTTGTATATAGTTTCCGGTATTATGTGTTGTAAGTACACATCTTGTAGTAAGTACTAATCAATGCACTTACAAGTAAAAACAATGACAGGTTAATACATAATTCAAAGGGAAATCAAATGTATGATTCAAGGGTCTGATAAAAAACACAGATTTCATAAGACAACAATCTTAGAACCAAAATAGTTCTGTATGCGTTAAGCTTCTTGTTAAATTGTTGAGCATCTGTATGCGTCTTGAAACACATCCTTTTTCATGGAAACTGAAAAGGGTTCTTGCAGCTGGAAGACAACCCCTTGGACAAAGAGCAGGCACACCAGATTTCCTTGCTCCAACCACATACACTCCCTGCAAAAATTCCAGTTTGGACCTGTTCATAAGTAGGCTTGTCTATACAAAAATCAAAACACTTTGATAAATAAACAATGGCTAACGTGTACCACACAAAAAATGACTCTTTCAACTCGGTTTCAAGCACTGATATGTTGAAGATTTGATCCAATTCAAATAACGTTTACATGGAACAAGATCCATGTTCTTTATCTTGATTGTCACCAAAAGAAAGTATATTCTCCCAAGGATAACATCTTTCAGGTGATACCTGCATTCACACAACGGGGATTTAGTAGCTATGTGAAGTTTTCCTCATCACTCAAACCTGATATTATGACAATACAGATTTCTTACTTGCTTTTATAGTACTCAAACTCGATATGCAGGCAGTCCTCAATTCCAACTTCCATCTGTACAACGGGTAAGGGTCCAATTGAATTAAGCATATCTAGTTTGCTAACAAGAAAGTGGGAAGAAGAAGAGCAGAGATCATAACTCACGTTGTTGCTGTTATTGATTGGAGGAGATGGAGAATAGTTCCAGACCTGTTTCAAAGCCATGAAACATACGTAAGAGAAGGTTCTTTAACAACATGTTTCAGAAGCAACAAAGATCACTTTCAAGAACCCAAACCAACCACATAACAAGAACACAAAAGACTAAACAAGATATACAATTCATACCTGGTAAGATTGAGCCTCTCTTAGTTTGATATCTAAAAATCTCTCATAGTTACCAAGATCAAGATCCACCTTTTTTCCAAAATCACAGCCAAAAAAGTTATTAAAATGGAGTTCAAGCACCAATCTAACATCCACTTATTCATCATTTACGTTGTTCATCGGCAAGTAAATGACCTTCAAAGGAAAAAAGGAAGAAAGATGTAAGAAGAGACTTAACAATTTGCTTAAAGCCAAGAAACAAAAACAGATCAGAGCCAGAGTCAACTACAAAAAAAAACTATGATTTTCATGAACCCTGGAGATATAAGTAGATACAATACAAAAACAGCTTCTTTTTAGTATTGTTAGAAAGCACATTAACCGAACCAAAACATAGTTACCAAGAATCAAGAAGACTCTGAGCCTATACATCAACTTTCTCAAGTGCTTGTTGTTTTCATCCTCCCTCTTGACAATAATATCATCCTAAGTGAAAGACAATAGCTGAAAGGATGATATAGAGGTCAAGTATGTACCTGCAATCATGGCGTAGATTAGGATTCAAAATACTAGTCGGGAGGTCCCTACTACGAATTACATATCGACGGTGTGTAGCTCCTTCCACTCATTGACACAAACTCCAACCTATTAATCAAAGAATCCACACGTACATCGTTTAGCAAATATACCACAAACGCAAGACCCTCAAAGAAACATTCAATCTAGATTGAAATCACCAAAAGACATGAAGGATTTTCAACATAAGAACTAATCCCATCACTGAAACACCTTACAGAAACAGCTCGGTGCTCTATACTAATCATGTGCATAGTCACAAAAAGAACACAACTTTCGTCTACGATGGTTAACAAGAAAGATTTCAACCCTTAAAATTCGATACTTTATTCAATTGTATCCAAGAAAAAAGTGAAAGCATCAAAGAAACATTGAATATAGTTTTAAATGACTAAAGATACAACAAGACTATACAACATAAGCTTATCCTCATGACCAAATGACATATATATACATGTAAGTAATTTTCGGTTTGATATTTGGTGTATGATGCTCTAATATGAGCCTGCAATCGTATGATAGGTTGCTGATTAGAAAAGTAAAAGCATGATAGGTTACATAGAAGCTTTAGCGAAATCAAAAGCTCATTACCTTTCGCTTCCTCGCTTTAGCATACTTTTCCTTGTCACTAATGTTACGAAAACCCTAACTTTCCCGATCCCTCCGGTAGATCTGCTTCGAACGACGATACACACACAAAGCTAATATACCGCAGCCGCAATCCGTAACAAGCTCTCCATCTTCGTCGACCAAAAGCCGGATCTAAGCTAGCTATGATTATCCATCAACCAAAAACGAGATTTGTAAGGAAAATGGAAAGCTAATGAGAGAGAAACACTGAATTGATTCGAAAAAAGGAAAATCTTATAACAAGAAGTGATGAAGACTCACCTGAGTGAATAGAAGAGCGCTGGAAAGAGGAAGACACGACATAGATAAACGATATATGAGGAGGACTCACGGCTGGTTCGAAATAGCCGTAAATGCGATCGCCAAAGGTGGAGAGAAAGCCAGAGAGGTGGTGCGCCGTTTGAGATAGAGAGTGATTAGGGTTAGGTCTAAATAAAATTTGTTTATATATGCAGGTAAAATCATTCGGTTAGGTTAAATTTTTCGGTTTAGTCAGGTTAAAGTTTCCGGTTTAGTAGACTTCGTTTTCAGTCTACTAAACCCTAAAATCTCGACGAAACTCTAAACACTAAGTAGACTCTATATGAAGTGTACTATCCAAAAATCTAAATCGATTATTTTCAATAATTATTCAAAAACCCTGAAGTAAAAATTTATACCAAACATTCAAAATGTTTAATATGCACAAGTTAACACTTTAATACAAATTTTACATTTTAAATATATAAATGATAACCTCTAAATCTAAACCCTAAACTTTTCACGAAATCCTAAACTTAAAGTAGACTCTATTAGAAGTCTACTTATTTGAGTAGACAACTAATGAAGTCTACTATACTTTCAACGAAACCCTAAACTCGAAGCAGACTCTATCAGAAGTCTACTAGTTTGAGTAGACTACTAATGAAGTCTATTATCCGAAAACGTAAATTGACTATTTTCAATGATTATTCAAAAGACTAAATAAAAACTTATACAAAACGGTCAAAAAGTTTAATATATTCATAAGTTAACACTTTTATGCAAATTTGACATTTTAAAGATGGAAACCGTAAACCCTAAATCTAACCCTAAGTGTAAAAACATGTTTGCAACCTATAAATGTCACATTGTTACCCATATTTCATACTTGTAACTCGGCCAATTACGCCAAATGATGAAAACCTTTTCAAAATTTTACATCATCTTATAGTTAATTCATCTTAAAAAGTCAAACCCTACACTACGATTTATAAAATGAAACCCTAAACCATTCAAACACTAAACCCTAAACCATAAATAATAATCTAATTCCTAAAACTAAACCACTACAACCCTAAATAAACTCATAAAACCTACAAATATCAAACATTAAACTACCAACATATCACCACATCAATATTTAAACAAATGGTTATGAAGTACCTTGTTTGGTAACTCTTTGTTTAGTATAGTATGTATTTCATTCACAACTTAATTTGTCTTTGTAAGTTTAATTTGTGAAATTTTATTTTTCATACTTCACAATTATTTATAGTTTGGTCATCAACCAAATTTTTTTATCAAAATATTTTTTGTTAATTTATAAATTTAAATTTGAAATATAATTACCTAGTAGACTTCTAGAGAAGTCTACTATACCACAAAGTAGACATAATTTGTCTTTATAGGTTTAATTTGTGAATTTGTATGAAATTTTATTTTTCATACTTCACAATTATTTATAGTTTGGTCATCAGCCAAAAATTTTTATCAAAATATTTTTTGTTAATTTATAAATTTAAATTTTAAATATAATTCTCTAGTAGACTTCTGCGAAAATCTACTATACCACAAAGTAGACATAATTTGTCTTTATAGGTTTAATTTGTAATTTTTATGAAATTTTATTTTTCATACTTCACAATTATTTATAGTTTGGTCATCAACCAAAAAGTTTATCAAAATATTTTTTGTTAATTTATAAATTTAAATTTGGAAAATAATTATAGAGTAGACCTTTCAAAGAAGTCTACTAAACCACAAAGTAGACTTCACATAGAGTCTACGAGTTCGATATCGGGTGGAAGTCTGCTAGTAGACGTCTACGTTACGTAGCAGACTTCGATAGGGTTAAAACAGTCATTATGACATTCGTTTTCTTGATCATAAAGGTTGTAGTTGTAATTTCACTACCCCTTTGGGTTAGTTTTCATAAACATGAGATATGTGGGTTACCCATGTAGCAAAAATCAAATAATGGCTCAAAACAAGCAAATTCCCAAAAATAGATGTATATATTAGGCCCTAGTATATCTTATCATATTAAGGAGAGGTCGTTTGAAGAGAATACGACACATTAGTAAAATTGTAACTCATGAGATTATGATATGTGTATAATATTGATCGAGATGATGACATGTGATAAATTTTGAAATTAATTAAAGAAAAATAAAATTAAAAATGGAAAGCACACAAAATAATGTTAAGTAACTAACCAAATTAAAAAAGAAAGATTAAAATTTTTAAAATAGAAAACACACAAAATAATTGTTAAATAATTAACCAAATTGTAAAAAGGAAAATTTATAATAATCCAAATTAATAAAGTTTTTAGCAGTCTTGAAAAAAAATCTAATAGTCTAACCTAATTAAGAAAATAACCAAAAAAAAAAAAAATTAAGAGAAGAAAAGTTGTAAGAAAGGTACAGAGATAATATACATTAAAAAAGTAACTTATAATGAATATAAGTCATAAAAAATATATATAGAGAGAGAGTAAAAGAAAACGACAAATAATATTAACATCAAATAATTAAAAAGTGTATGGACATCTAAATTTAAAATTTTAAGATATGAACAACTATGTAAAAGAACACAAAAATCTTTAAACATACTTTTCAACATAATTATAGAATTTTTTTTTTAAAAATCGACTTAAGACAGTATTGATACTTTCAATGTTTTAAAAAAAGTTATTGTATGTAATAAAAATTATACAAGTTAAGAATATAATAACAATATATTTACTATTAAAATAGTTTTATAGGTTTTATGAGATTAACATGAATTTTTTTTATTTTCTAACTAACTCTACATTATTTGAATTGTCTTATGATTTTATCAAATAACTAATATATATGCATTATATGTAAGAATATAGTACTTTTTTCCTTTGTTACAAGAAAATTTAGTTGAATTACCCTTATATATATATACTAGATTAGGACCCACATAATATGCGGGTGTTAAATATTAAAATTGATTATTTATATAGTTATGATTCTTATAATTATTTTCAAAATTTAAAACCCATATAAATAGATTCTAAATTGAAACCCGTATAATCGTATTTTAAGTTGAAATCCGTATAATTATCAATTTATTTACCATTAAATTGCACTTTATTTGCCGTAAGATAGAAAATTTAAATTAGTTCAAATCACATCTCCTTTATATAGTATAGATGCTTTTATTTTCTCTACTATTTTAGTTTATTTATTTTTTATATTCTCTTTAGATTAATGTTCTTCCTATCTATTTTTTCAATACTTTCAGTTTTTTTGCCACTTATATATTTTCTCAATTTTTTTCTTGTTTTTATATATGTAGTTTGAACTATAAATTTTATTTTATTTCCTAATTATTTTAGACTATTATAAAAACTATTGAATTAGTTTAAACTATTATAATTTTTCATTTTCACTATTTAGTTAGTCCCTTAACAATTTGTTTTGTTAGTTTTCTATTTTTAATTTTTTCCTAATTAATTTAAATTTTACAATTTTCGTATTTTTAATTTTTTTCTAATTAAATTAAACTATTACAATTTTTCTTTTTCACTATTTACTTAATTATTTAACCGTTTTTGGTTAGTTTCCATTTTTAATTTTTTTACACATGTCATCATCTGATCGATATTAGACACATGTCACCATCTAATGAGTTACAATTTTGACAAACTCTCATTTACATATTAACTAGATTAGGACCCGCATAATATGCGGGTATTAGATATTAGAATTGATCATTTGTATAGTAATGACCCGTATAGTTATATTTTGAATTAAAACCCCATTTATTTATCTAAAAACTATATTTAGCAAAAAATAAAAACTATCAGATGTATTTATTTGAATTAAAACTATATTTATTTGTATTTTATTTAGAAAAAAAAAAACTATATTTTATTAATCGGAAATAAGAACATCAGATGCGCCGTCGTTGAATATACACCGAATACGATGTCAATTGGATGGATCTTGGAAGGGTCATGCGACTACCTCAGGTTTAGGATGGGTATGCCTCCATGGCGATACTATTCTCAGTTTAGGCGCCAAAGGTGTAAGTCAACGAAGGTCTCACTTGCATGCGGAGATGGAGGCTCTAATATGGGCTATGACATGTATTTTGGAAAGAGATATGGAGTGCCAGACGTTTGAAACGGATTGTTCCGATTTAGTGGATGTCGTCAATCACCAAGAGGAGTGGCCGGCGTTTTCAATTTTTTCAGTCAAGCTCAAGCGCTTACAAGATCGTCTAACCAACTTCTGCTTATCCCACATCCCTCGCACTATTAATCTGAAGGCTGACTGCCTAACCCGTTCAGCCAGAACACGAGATTTTAATTTTTCTTATGTAAGCAACAACATACCGATCCGGATTTCAAGATCGGATGGTGTTTTCTAATTAATAGTTAGGTTGGAAAAAAAAATAAGAACATCAGATTTTGGTCCAAATCAACCATAAAAATACAAAAAAATATTTCCAAATAAATAAAAATGTTCGAAAAACATATTTCAAATCCTATCAAATTAATAAACAGCAATCTTCTTTTTAAATATGTATTTTGTTTTCTAAAAAAGAAATTTTCTTACATATTTGATAACTCTTAAATCAAAATTTCGATCTACATATGAAAAATTTAAACTTAAATCTTAACATTGCAACATAAGTTTCATAAAATCCAATTACATACAATAAAAAATATTTTGAAAAAAACTAAACCTAATAAAATTACTACATTAACTATCATACAAAGTTAATGTCAATATATTTTGTTTCTAAATAATCACTAAAATGTGAGAAAACTTGTGCATATGTTTTTATTTTTTTTACATTATAAATCTTATATAGAATTTATAGTTCGATTTTTTCATTTATATTTTTCTTTCTTATTTTTCTTTATTAGTTTCCATATTTTTAAAACCAATTTATTTTCCTTTTTAAATATGGGAAATTTTATATTAATTATTATATTAACACATATCATAATCTTGATTAGCAATAACAAGTGGAAAGATCTCGGGAGTTACAATTTTGCTTACATGTCGTGCTTACATGTCGCGGTCTCATTGAACGACTTCTCCTTTATATAATATCTTATTCTCTCTAAGTTAAAAAAAAATCACTATCTATTCTTTCTATACTTTCACTTTTTTGCCACTTATATATCCTCTGTATTTATTTCTTAATTTTTATATATGTAGTATGGACTATTAATTTTATTTTATTTCCTAATTAGTTTAGACTACTATAATTTTTTCGTAATTAGTTAGAACTATTAGAATTTTTCTTTTTCACTATTTAGTTAGTTACTTAACAGTTTTTTTGTTAGTTTTCCATTTTTAATTCCGTTTTCTAATTAATTTCAACTATTGGAATTATTATTTTTCACTATTTACTTTGTTACTTAACAATCTTTTTGTTAGGTTTCCATTGTTAATTTTTTACACATGTCATCATCTCTATCAATAATAGATATATGTCACATTTTAATATTTAAATATTAAAATGTTAAATAAATAATGTATTTACTTTTCCATTTTAATTTTTAATTTTTTAATTAATTTTAAGTTTTAACACATGTCACGATCTAAATTAGAATTGACACGTGTCGCGATCCCGTGAGTTACAATTTTGACAAATTCTCTTTTATATAATAAGATATATATATATATATATATATTTATATATTTGGATTCACATGATAATAAATTAAAACATCAAAATTAAGATAAAAACGACATTTAGTGATTTAACATTCATGTTTAAAAGTATTTCAAAATATTTTAGTAATTAAACAAGTTACTAAATTAAAATTAAAATATTTATATAAATTATTTTAAATTTAATTATCCGCGTAGTAACGCAGGTTTTAATCTAGTATTAAATAAAGGTAAGTACAAATAAGTACCGTGGTCCGTTAAAGACGGCATATACAGTATCACCATATTAAGAATATCACATACTCCAATTGTAACTCATTTGAAAAAACACTGTTGTTTTTAAGAATCGAGCTTCCAATTCGAAACTAATTAACAAGAGACTCATAAACTTTATTTACTATTCCACAAATCTCATTAACTACGTGGGACAATGACAACAATATATAATAGTTCTCGATTTTCAGCTAATTATCCCACAACAACAAAATTTATTTCTTGAACAACTACTCAATGTTACAAAATTTTACAAAGGCTGCACATCTAATATATCTCGCATCAGTGCATACCTTTTCGGGCTCGAAGAGTCACGTATTTATGCAACGATTCTTCCATTTTTCTTTTGTAATACTTCTACCACATAATATGCATGTTACATATACTTAATCTTTTTTTTTTGTCGACATATACTTAATCAATATATCATGTTTGTATATATAGTTATAATTTTTTTTAACGATTTACAATTGAAGGGATTGGTACATGGATTTTTAGGGTATTCTCAAAATACCATGATTTTATATCAAACTAAAAATACCATAATAAAAGTTTAAGAAAACCTTTTAAGATGCTTTGTAAAAACAGAAAATTTAATTACATTAAAAATTACAAACGCCTTTCTTAAGAGTATGATTATCGGTGAACTCATCAAGTGTTATAAGTAGTTACAAAATTGAAAATAATAAAAAGTTTAAGAAAAGAGCTGAAAAGTATAACCCCCATGAAACGGTTTTTTCACTATTAAAAAAACTTGATGTCACATGTCATGACAAGATTAGTTCATTATTTATTTAACATTTTAATATTTAAATAAATACATAATCTAAATTAAAACATTTAAAATATTAAATCTAAGAAACTAAAGGAAGTGTCACCAATAATCATGCTCTTAAATGGGTTATACGAAGCTCTTAGAAAAGTTTCCTACCTAGTAAAAGGCTTCGTAAGTTTCTTTTAAACGTGAGTATAATTAATAGTATGATTTTACGTTTAAATGAAGTAATACCTAATTAATACTATCATTTGAATACGATTATACGATATACATAAGTTGGACGCGACTTTAAGAGTAGAATAGCACACGAACAAAAAAAAACTGAATATGGCCCTTCAATTTTCAAAAGTTGGTCAAAGTGTATCGAATGTTCAGTTTATTAAAGAATGTATATATTGGGTTGCTGGAAAATTATTCTGATCGCTATCTCAGTCTTTATCAAACCGAATTCCAATTAAAAAAAAATACATGTTTATCTGATGGATGGATTTGATTAAATTTTCAATTCAAAATTCTTTTAAGTGTGAACCTTTATTATCCTTCTCACATACGTTCATGATGTTTACATTACACTGTCCTTAATGCCTTATTGCATCTTCTTATAATACTCTTTGTCTTGTGTAAAACTAAAAAATATATTAGCAAAATAAAAGTATGTGTTGCTTTCAGCTGTAAAGTTTGTGGAGATGGACGCATAATGCAACAATTCATGACCCTACAAATTCTATTTACCCGAGTAATAATTGCTCTAAGTAATCAACTTTGTCGAAATAGAAGCTTATATATCAGTTCTATCATTATGTAAAACCTTACCATTAAGCTTTCATATCATGAATTCTTGTTTACAGTTGTTACGTCGTTCCATATCCTTTCTGGAATATTCCAATGGAAAATTAAGCTTTGGTTCGGACTATATAAGTAGTGCAAAGTTATGAAAAGTCAATTAAAAATAATGATGGATCGGACTATTAATGAAACAAACACATAGAATTAATATATATGTGAAAATATCATTAGATAATATGTTGAAGACCTTCAATATTTTTCATTAACAATATAAAAACACTTTAGTCATAAATTTTATTTCTCAGTTGTAAATTATGATATCGTTTGGTTGGTCCTCCATAAGAGAAATTTATTCCATTCTCATTGTTATAACCCCAATACTTAAGTATAAAACACTTAGAATCTACATAACTTCTTATTCTCTTATTTTCAATATCAACTAGCTTATACTTCGAATTCATAACTTTGAGATGCAAAAAACTTGAACTCTTTTGAAAGTCGATAACCAAAAAATGTCTATTTTCCATTGGAGGACTAATTCCATCTGGAGATGCAATTGTATTTCCTCCAAATCGTACCAACGAAGCTCATTTGTTTAAAGTTGTAAATAACTCTCTAGGCCAGTAACCAATTATGTCGTCAAATACTTTTAATGCCCAAGCTCCTGTAAAAGCATCCTAATAAATATTGAAACAAAAAATCATTAAAATAACATAAATGTAATCATGCATTAAGAAACAAAATTCTTCTTAGTCGATAAAGAATTTTTCCAAAAAAAGAGATTGTGTGCACAAAAGATAAAGAAAAGTTGTACCTGAAAAATCTTTGGTGTAAAATAAACTGTTTTTTCACCACCATAGACAGAGGATTGAAACATGACTCCAATTGAAGGATTTCGAGTTATAATAACAAAGCCAGCACAAATTGTATTGTAGCATCCAGTTGTTTTATAGTTATCTGCCTAATAAGTTTTTAAGAAAAATATTATGTAAGGACACAGTATCCAAACAAAATGATGGTGTGAATTTATTTTTGATCACAAGCAAACTTAGGAAACAGAATTAAAGAAATTATTAATTTACTTACGGTCCAATATATAGTAAATCGTGTGGAGCGGTCTCCATACAAGTTTGGATTCGCCTACGTAAAATTTTAAGATATATGATGAGATATGCCTAGATTTTAAAATGTTAAGTATTAATATGGTTATGTAATCTATTAATATATTTATGCTTTTAATGGATTTATTACTGATTTCACTTGCGTAAATCATAAAATAAGGTTGTATAATAACTTACCGACCAACCAGCTTGTATGCTATTAATTTGACCACGAGATCCACTCTCTATCCAAATTTGACTTTTAGTGTACTGATTATTTTGTAGGTCTACACTATGAAGACTTATATCAGCTTGTGCTCCTCGATAGATACTCACATCCGCAATAGTTTGCATCAAATAAATATAAAATCAGTTATTTCTAACATATTTTGCATGTTCTATAACATGTTGAATATTTCAATGAAACTGTTAAAAAGAAGAAAATTTACATGTTGGCGAGGATGTCGGACTGTGTTAGGATAAATACTCTGAGTAACATTTGTTTGTTTTAAGATTGGCACTGTTCCCTTGGGACAATTTTGAACATTTGTTTTATGTTCATTGTTTTTGTAAATGTTTTCACCTGAAATAAATGTTTCCTGCAACGTAACAGAACAATAATAAGATTACGAAAGAACAAAAAAAAAATTAAGATTAATAAGTATGTTCTTCCATACATCAAATTATGCTCGAGCAAAAAAAACTTTTGTTTTCCACATTTGTTTTAATGTTTGGTTGATTAAATGTCAACTACAATGCATACCTGAATCTTAACCGTGGGTGTTGAAAAGCTGGTTGTTTATATATATATCAACACATTCGAAATCATGTAAGCTCGACTACAAAAACGAAAGTCAAAACAAACATCTCTTTAAAACTAAAGATAACAAATTTAGAATGGAAAAACAAAGTAAAATTATAGTTACTCACATCAAAACTTCCTTCGGCCACTTGCGCTAAAAGAAGATAAGAAAAGAGAACAAGCACTAGATATAGATGAATACCCATTATTAAATTTTAAATTTTAAATTTTAAGTATATTTCTCTAATGGTTTACCATTAAATATATAAACTAATTTGAGTCAACGACTACTCAAATTAATGCTAGTCAATTGTCATATTCATACACCTTTTAAAATATGAAAGTTTTTATATTTTTCTAAATAGAGTGATACATTTGATGTCGACAAAAAAAAGAGTTATACATTTGACTCATGCTATATAGTATATTAGTGACTATTTAAGACCTTAAATACCTTTGACTGTTGTTATTTTTTCTTTCCTCTTAAAACTTCTTTAAGTAATTATTTAAGACCTTAAATACCTTTGACTGTTGTTCACATGGCGGTTCGCTTGTATATATGGAAGGTGCATCCAGATGATATATCTAGATGATTCATTTGACTGTTGCTACTCCCTCCGTTGCATATTAGTTATCGTTCTAAGTGATTTCACGTCAATTAATAAAATATTTAAAAATTCTGTTTTACCCTTAATTAATGTGTTTTTCATTTGATATATGCAATTAATTAGCTAAAAAGGTATGGATAAAAATAGAAAATCAGTCATAAATTTGCATTGAAAATGTAAAACGACAACTAATTTGATACAAAAAGAAAAACGTAGAGTGACAACTAATATGAAACGGAGGGAGTAGTTTTTTTATTTGGACACTCAATCTAAATATTTCATATTGATCTAGTTTTGTTTATTTGGTTAGTTTATGAAATTTTCCATCTAGATGCATTCTATATCCAAATGATTAAAATGGACATGTTTTCTTCTTAATGATATATATTTTTTGTTTGGGTGATGAGACTGTTTTAACGTGCTAACAATGTTGTGCAAACACAAACAAGATATCAAATAAAACAAATGCAAGCTAACAACCTATCTCATAATCCGATTGTAGCAAGGTATGGGATCGAACAAAATGAAGCATGGTTACAGAGTACTAAGATGCATGACATTCAAATTAAGCTAAAGCAAACATAGAGAGTGGTTTATTTCATGTAACAGAGCTAGATACTAAAGAAAGGAAAGACCTTTAACAGAAGAAATTATGATTTCTAGATGAAGAGATGATTAAAGCGCTGAGCTTTCGAAGTAGCAACTGGTTAGGACTAGCATGGTCAAGCTAAACGAGGTAAACGTCTCTCTTTTAAGAACCACCTAGGACATGGACCACAGAGATAAGCACACCCACTGTCGTGGCGCAATACTCCTTTGGAAAGTCTCTGTTCTTGCTTAATTGTCGTGGCGAGACTCAGAGACACTCCAAGCTTTACAGATCAAGATCCAGCTCACCAATATTTACAAAAATGCGCTAAGGAAGCTAAAATCTCAAGAACACTAAGCTAAAAAACAAAATCAGGACACTCTGCTTACTCTTCACAAGGCAAAAAACACAGTTTTCATACTGCCTTATGAACAGTAGCCGGGTCAACCCTAGTCAACAAAATAAAAGGGAAAGAAAAAGTCAACAAAAAGCATAAGTTATCGGTCACACTCGACATAGTGTGTGACCGATAAGTTGTGCAGTCCGTCTTCAGTCTAGGCGGTCAGTAGCCGGCACGTCTATAGGCAGGAGCGTATATCGGTCTTAGCAATCGGTCTTCATCGATACCACGGGGTATCGGTTGTCTTCTCTATCGGTCTTCATCGATAAGCCGGCCCTCATACTGCGGTCAATAAATCTTCTGTTATCTTGTGTACCACGATCAATTGTGCGGTCTATCAGTCTCAATCGATATTTGAGCGCCCGATAACTGCTCCTCTACTCTATTCTTCAAGCTTTTCCACTCCTTTTTATCCAGATCATCATCCTCTGCACTCCTCCAGGCTCTTGCTAGCCAGATATCACCATTTATGCATATATACCACCTGAAAAAGGGTAAAAGAGAAGAAAATATGTACAAAACCTAAACTAAGGTCCTAAAATGCTAATCTACTAAATGCACTCTAAATAATGATAAAAGATGCAGAGATGATGCTAAAGAGATGCAAATATACACATGAAAACGGTAAATATATGAGTATATCAACTCTTCCAAACTTGTCTTTTGCTTGTCCTCAAACAAACTACAAAAAGCAAACCTGAAGAAAGAGTTGGAAAATATGAACTCATTGCTTAGCCTATGCATCAACAACTTCACAGATCAGCCCTAGGAAGAATTAGATCGATGCTCAACATGCTCTTACTATTAGAAAATTGTTCCACGCTCATCACAGAGCACACTCTACTCTTCGAGACTTGGAGAAACTCCTACTATCAGCAAAAACTCAACTATTTTACATTCAGTTAAAGTGTTTGGCGTAGTCCCTAAGATGGAAAGTAGGTCAAACCTGTTTGGTAGGTGTAAAAAAGGCTAAAAGAGAACAAAGAGGTGGGTTCAGTAGTTTTAAGGTGGTTAATTCTCATGAAAGCAGTGCAGTATTATATGAAAGTAAGTAAGATAAGGGCCAATTTAAGCATACAAGGGCTAGAATCCATTAGACTACCCAATCCCCAGAGTGTACACTCAACTTTTCACTTCTCTTCCTCACTTCCCAGTAACCACTAGCCTTGGTTTGCTAGATAAAACATTTCTCAATTCCTTCTTTCTTTTCTTTTCTTCTCTAGACCTATGGAGGTATCGGCTTAACTCTTTTTCAACTCAGCTTTTGCTTTATACACTAGTTTAACTCTCTGTTTTCTTTTCATTTGACTCTTTTTACTCTACTCATAGAGAGAGCTAGACTTACTTGCTATTTTTATACAATGAGCTTCTATAACTTTTCTGCTTTTCTTCTCCATAGGACTAGCCTTACAATCTAACCTTTTACTTTCAAGACACTCTTTTCATACCCACTAGATATATCTATTGTATTTGGTAGATTCGTATCAGAGAACTGAAATATGTAAACCAAGAAACTAGTTTAGTGGTCCTTCGCTTGGTTTGTGATACATATCCGACCCCATGAAGTGATGAATAACGTTGTTAGTTGAGCCATTTTTTTAACATCATTCTTAAATTTTAGTAAGAAAAGTATGAATAGTATCTAAGTGTTATTCCATATCTTCTAATTAGTAAAAATCTTCTAATTTTTTTGTGAAAGTGATATGCTCAAATTTAACCTGAGCTACTCTCTCAAATTAAGAGATCGTCGTAGTAGGGTTCGAATCACTGAGAATCACAACCACACGATAGAATTGTAATTTTGAATTAAGCTAAGTGAATAATTTAAATATGAATGCATAAGTAAACAAAAACAAAAGAAAGTTGTGTGTGATTTAAATTCAGTTGGACAAAGAGTTAGATCTTTGGGAAATTCTCAGGTAAAGCTGAATTGCGTATTTAAAAACATTAGGATTTGATTAAGAACAGTTCTTGAGCTTGAAACACTCATGTAAAGATAATCAACTCTCGTTGCGAAAGCTATCTATGCCTAAATTCTAAAAAACCAAATCTATTTGCAAATTCTAACAACTTAAACAAGCATTAAAGTTCAGGTTCAATTACTCACAAAATCCCTAAACCAAATCTCTTTGCGAATAGGAATTTTGCTCATCTAAGATAGTTCTAGAAATCAATTATACTCTCGTATCATCTCATTAACCTAAGATCTTAATTCTAGGTGATCAAACTAGAACAAGCATTAAGAGTAAGCTTAGATATCCTAAAAAAAATATGTGAATCTAACAATCCATCTTTAAACTTTGAAAAACTCTAAACCTAACAAGTGAATTACTCATACATGGATGCAGAAAACTTGATGACTGAATAATATTGCATTAATAAGAGATAAAGAAAGAGATACAGAAGGGTTCGAAAAAATCTCCAAAATGTCTGAAACAATTTGTCTACCTAGCTCTCAAAAGTCTGAAATCTCTCTAAGTCTTTGAATTGAAGATTATATACTAAAAACTAAAAGGAAACTGAATATTTATAGGTTAAAATTTGTGTTGGGCTTGATTTATAAACTTCTAGAACTCCTGGGACGAAAAGGAAATCTTCATAATTGGAAAACTCTTCTTTCTTCTCGTCACATTTAAGTTGCGTGGATCGACGCACTCTTCCTTGCGTCGATCGACGCACTGCATATTTTTTTGTTCCAAGCTTGTGACTTCAACTGCTCTTTCCTTGATGCTCCATAATGCTCCATAATCACCATTTAAACTTCATACGTACATAAACCTGCAAAGACTCTAATACAATCGAAAAACATCGAAAATACTCGATAAAACGGGGTTAAATCATTAAAATTCTTCAATTTATTTTTTTGCTATATATATATATTGCGATTTTCTTATGTATCGATATACATATATGTCTATGTGAATTTTGCAAGCCAAATTAAATAAATAAATGGTGACGAGATGAGATTGTATAATCTTTGATGAAGTTGAAAAAGGAAGAAATTTGTCATTCCCCCACGTGTAAAGAGACTTCTCATCGATCCTTCACAAGCTTCTCGTCGTCTCCTTTTCTTCTCTACATTTAATTTCATACTTCTCCATCTTCTCTTTGCTTCTACACGTCTACATACATGTGTAGATATCCATATATGTTATTGTAGGGCGTCTAAGTTGCTAGATATATATGTATCTTTGTCCATGGTTAAAAATGCTTATTTCATTTACGACAAAATCTAGAGTGACAATGCATTGGCGTCAAATCCTTTTACAATTGCAATGTTGGAAACAGAGATGGACATTTCGGTTTTCAGCTATATATTGATTTATGTGTGTATCTATTCGATGTTTCTATATCGGGTTTGATTTTGAACAAAATTTGTGGTAGGATTGGTTTATATAAAACTCAAAAGTTTCAATACAACCGTAAATTCTTCAAAAACTTAAAAATGTGACCTCACAAAACTGGTTGATGCTCATTTAAAATTGTTTCTTGAACTTGTAAATCCAATTGAAAATGTATATATGCATATCCTTAACTACTAAACCACAAGTCACATAACCAATTATGTGTTGACACGTGGAAAATGCTTCATATTTATTTCTGCAATTTAAAATTTAAACAAAAAAAAACAAAAAAATAGTCACTTATAAAACAGAAATTAATGAAAGCAAAAAATATACCCGTGTATAGCACGGGTAGAAATACTAGTATCCTATATATTATGTTAGAAATTAGAGAAAGAGAGTTAAGAAATTTCATGAACAAACAAAAGAATATGGGGTTTCTAAAATAACCTAAAATTTGAAGTCAATTACAAATCTATACCTCATTTTCTCTCTCATCAATTTTTTTTCAAAAAAACCAAAACATTCAACTTATTTACGGAAATGCCATTATATCTGAATTTTTTTTTTTTTTTTTGAAAATCAGACATTTGATTTCACAAACAAACACCCAATTATATCAACTTATTTACGAAAATGCCATCGCCATCAAGTTTCACAACCACCATGAACAACCAAATTGAAGCTCTTCAATGCATATCCATCTGATTTTCGTGCATAAATACATCACAAACCAACTTATAACTTCCTCAACTACCATTTCATCTCCAATTTCATCCAAAACACTATGTAAATGAGCATTTGAAAAATTCTCTCACTCACAATCTCTTGAATTTTCGTGGTTTTTGCTAGATAATGTCTGGGCTTCGTAGTAAACAGTTAGAGTAGGGATTTTGTGTATTTAAACGAGCTAAAAACAGGGATCTACGGCGAAAGGGAGCTAAAAACCGTATTTTCCGATCTGGTTCAGAAGAGTAGACTTCGTCGGACGTCTGCTGGTCAACGAGAGGTTAGATTTGCAATTGACGTTTTCAGATTTTTTACGTAGACTTCTCATAGAAGTCTGCTTGTGCTCATTTATTCTCCTTTGAGAAAAAAAAAAATCAGTAGACTGCACGGGAAGTCTACTTAAAAAATGGGTTAGTTTCGCATTTGACCAAAATGTTGACTTTTTTTAGCAGACTCTGTACGCGATTCTACTAGCAGACCTCCCTCAGAGTCTGCTCGACTACGTTTAGGTTATTTTTTGCAATTGACTTTTTTGTTGACTTTTTGGAGTATACGCTATTTAAAGTCTACTCTATACGGTGAGGTTAGTTTTGCGATTGACCAAAATTTCGAACATTAACTTTTTGAAAATATTTTGAGTAGACTTCCCCAGAAGTCTGCTGCAAATTGAATTTTCAGCAGACTTCTGGGGAAGTCTACTCGTTAATTAATTCGATATTAATTCGATATTTGGTCAAACACAAAACTAACCTGTTTTTTAAGTAGACTTCTTTTAGAGTCTACTCAAAAAGTCAAAAATAAGTCAATTGCAAATGTAACCTCTACTGTTTCAGTAGACTTCAACCGGCAGTCTACTAAGGTGCGTAGACTTCCGTTGGATGTCTGCTAGATATTTATGGTATTAGAAGTCTACCGCGGAAGTCTACTGAAAAAGTCAAATTGCAAATATAACCTATTTTTAAAGCAGACTTCTGGAGAAGTCTACTACTAAAAGTCAACATTTTAGTCAAATGCAAAAATAACCTCGGTAGACTTCAATTAGAGTCTACTACGCAAGAAGACCTCCGTTAGAAGTCTACTAGGTTTTGCCGTAATTGCAAAAACTAACCCATTCGATAGACTTCTACGAAAGTCTACTAGTGAACGTTAAATGCAGTCTTCTGGCGCAGACTGCTGGTGAAGTCTGCGTTTTTACGTTTTTTAAAAACGAATTTATAGCTTATATATAATACATTTTCAAGATTTTCTTGCTCTCACATGTGTGTTTTCTAATATGTGATATTCTGTATGGGTTTGAGATATTTAAATGCAATATTTATGGTGTAAATCAATTTTCTTGTTTGAGTAGTAATTAGCTTTTCACGGTAGACTTCTTCAAGAGTGTACTAGTAGACGGCATGGGAAGTCTGTGTTTATGTTTTTAGTAAAACATTATTTTAAAATTATGTATAACGAAATTTTAAAATTTTATTGGTTTCAAATGTGTGTTATATTATTGCTGTTTTTATGTACTAGTTTGACATCTTCAGCTGTAATGAAACCATTTATTTTTGATTAATTAGTCTTTCGCACATTTTAGTAGACTACCGTTGAAGTCTGCGAGTAGACTGCGTATGAAGTCTGTATTGTTAAGTTTTTTAGAAATGCATTTGTAACTTATTTATGATGGTTTTTTTGTATTTTCTTTATCTCACAGGTGTGTTATCCAATGTGTATTTTTCTGAATGAATTTGTCATATTTAGGTGTAATATTTATGGTATAAATCAATTTTTTTGTTTGAGTAGTACTTAGCCTTTCAAAGTAGACTGCTTATGAAGTCTATTCGCAGACTACTAATGAATTTTATATTTCAAATTTGAATAAAAGTATGTTCAAGTACATGTCTAAAGTTCAATATCTATTTTCTAAAATTTTACTCACATCACATCATTTATAAAATTCTAAGAACCTTATTTTGTCTTACTTTTAATTCCAAGTATAGGATTTAGTTTATCGAGTCTTACTTTTAGTTTCAAGTATAAGTTTTGGTTTATCGAGTCCGAGTGATGTTTTGCTGAGTGATGTTTCTTAAAGGAGTGAAGTGAAGTTGTTGAGGTTCCAAAAAAATAGTAGTGAAGTTGTCATGCATATTTTTATTTACTTTCCATATCACGAGTCCTACTATTAAGACGACGAGTATTGAGTTTTTGATATGATGAATTTTTCATCAAATTGAATCACAATAGGTTTGAGGAAAAACACAATGGTTGGATTATAACAAAACAAAATCTCATTCTTATTTCCCAACAAATGGAAGAGATTGAAGTAGCTAACAAGACAAGAAACATTTAGCCTTCTGGTAAAGAACAACAAGGTTTCTATCGTCAAATGGAGATTACACTACACGACCATGACCATATAAATCTTAGTTTTGCTAACCAAGACCTGCTGCATGTTGAACAATAAGGAAGCAGCACATTCCACAATCTGCAATAAGAAAAGATAACCATTAAACATTAAAATGAGGTGCCACTCAACACCATCCATACATGATGAAAGAGAAGTAATTGGACCATTATCTTAATGGAGAATCTGATATTAATCTAATCATTAAAACACAAATAAGAAAGACGAAAAAGTACCGATTTTGATTGAACTAACACGAAGACCACAAGCTTTAAGAAGAACACCAATACCACTTGCTGTTACTCATTTACCTAAGCCACTCACAACGCCACCTGTTACAAGCACATACTTCATCATTGGTCCAACAAGTAAGGATTATAGCAAAAGCTACTACATTTTCATTTCAATCAAACCCAAGAAGCGGAATAAACATACAAAAGTCAAACTTAATGCACTAACCAAAATCAGTCACTATGTAATAATCATAAGAAAAATTAACAAACCATTGGATACTTATAATGCATGAGAGGTTTAAAAGTACTAGCACCACTAGAAAGAGCTACCTTTGGCTTGTGAAGTGTAACCAAGTAAGTTCCTAAAGGAGACCATTGTACAAAGCTCTCCGTCCCATTCTGCAAAATTGAATCTCATATAATCAAACCATCATAGCCTTACATGTAACCGATATAAATCATATATATACACATTTTAATTTACTTGAAGCTTATCAACAGATTCAGACTTCAAATGCTTTGTATCATTCCATAAAACCTCAAATGTTTTGTATCATTCAGACCCATCAAACAAACGGCATTTAGAGTTAATTCAATGGCTGCGTTTTTTGGCAGGAAACATCGACTTCAATTAACACACTCAAAGTGTGTGTTCACACATGGAACATATCAAAACATTGTATGCTAATCTATAAAGGACTAAAACAATGAGGTTTCAACAAGTACTAGATTAAACATTGACTAATCCAAACTCTTTCTATATCGACACCAAAAATCAGTGGCTTAAGACTTCAAATAATGATCTCACGTAGGAGACACGCAGAGATCAAAGAATGAAAAAGGAAACTATACTTAGTAGACCTCTGATGAGGTCTACTTAGTATACCTCTGATGAAGTCTACTTTCCGAAAATTTAGATATCTACTCCTATCTACTAAACATGCTCACCCGGTATAATAGTCCCTCGACAAGTAACTGTCCTTCAGAGGACCAAACTAGTCAAATGCTCTCCTGAGATCTTCTTGCCTGCACAAAAGGAAGAGAAGATGTAAGAAGAGACTTAAGATTTAGCTAAAAGCCAGGAAAGATAAACAGATAAGAGCCTCATCAATGGAACTAAAAAGTGTTTACATAACCACTGAGTCTGAGGACTAGATAGATACCTTGTGTTCCTCGTGAAGTTGGTGTAGAGCAAACGAGCAACAATTTGTTCAACAGGCTGCAAGATTATCGACAAAACAAAGGATTCAAGAACAGTTTTTGTTTGATTTTAGCGAGAAATCGAGAGAGAGAGAATGGAGGTTACCAGATCTGTGGAGATTTATGCTCGTTCGAAGTGGATGAAGAGATTAATGGGCTACATCTGTGCTGGTTGTAACTACTAGAAAAAGAGAAAGATTAGAGAAAAATATACAGACTATGAGAAGGAGAGAACGATGTGGTTGCTAACCTAGGCGGAATTGGAGGCGGCAACCGCATAGTGCTCGGTGAGATCGACGAGCATAGAGAGAAAAGAGAGAGGTGGAGAAACAGCTTGATTAAAGATTTTTTTTAACAAAATTAGGGTTTTGCCTTTATATAAGGGGACCAAATTTCCGGTTAAAATTATAATTTTCGGTTTAGTAAATTTTTCGGTTAAATATCCGGTTTAGTAGACTTTCCTTTGAAGTCTACTATACCCTAAACGCTCAATGAAACCCCAAACATTGAGTAGACCTCTGATGAAGTCTACTCTACTTAGTAGACTTCTTATAAAGTCTACTTTTCGAAAATTTATATCGATTATTATTCAAGACTCTAAATAAAAGTTTATATCATACATTCAGAACGTTTATTATATTCACATTAACCTTATATCAAGCATTCAAGAATGCAAATTTGACATTTTAAATATAAAAATGCAAACTCTTAATCTAACCCTAAAACAAATAACATGTTTTCAACTTATAATGTCAAACCATTACCCATATTTTGGATTGTAGGTCGAACATATACGCTACCTCAAAATTTAACATCACCTTATAGTTAATTCTACTTTAAAAATCAAAACCCTAACCTAAAATTTCTAAAACTAAACCCTAAACCCTAAACCATAAATAATAATCTAATTCCTAAAACTAAACCACTACAACCGTAAATAAACTACTAAAACCTATAAATATCAAACATTAAACTACCAACATATCACCACATCAATATTTAAACAAATGGTTATGATGTACCTTGTTTGGTAACTCTTTGTTTAGTATAGTATGTATTTCATTCATAACCTAATTTGTCTTTGTAAGTTTAATTTGTGAAATTTTATGAAATTTTATTTTTCATACTTCAAAATTATTTATAGTTTGGTCATCAACCAAAATTTTTTATCAAAATTTTTTTTGTTAATTTATAAATTTAAATTTGAAATGTAATTATATAGTAGACTTCTAGAGAAGTCTACTATACCACAAAGTAGACATAATTTTGTCTTTGTAGGTTTAATTTGTGATTTTTTATGCAATTTTATTTTTCATACTTCACAATTATTTATAGTTTGGTCATCAACTAGAATTGTTTATCAAAATATTTTTTGTTAATTTATATATTTAAATTTGAAATATAATTATAGAGTAGACTTTCCAAAGAAGTCTACTGAACTACAAAGTAGACTTCATATAGAGTCTACGCATTGGATTTCGTGTGGAAGTCTATGAGTAGACTTCTACATTACGTAGCAGACTTCTCTAGGGTTAAAACAGTCATTATGACCTGCGTTTTATTTTTTGGTCATAAAGGTTGTAGTTGTAATTTCACTACCCCTTTGGGTTAGTTTTCACAAACATGAGATATGTGGGTTACCCATGTAGTTAAAATCAAATTATGGGTCAAACCAAGCAAATTCCCCTGTATATATCAAGGATCCAATAAACATCCAATAAACTGTGAAAGTGGATGGTTTGTGAGATATGACAGTAACTTAGACTTTAAAGTCTAATATTACATGCTGTGGTTTCGGACCTGAGAGATTATGGGCTTAGGCCCGGAACCTCCTGGTAATTCAAAAAAAAAAAAAAAAAGTCTAATTTGAAAAGAAAATAAGAGAAAGAGAGAGAAGATCATAAGAGTTACGTGTGCGCTAACAAGATTCTTCACCGGACCTGTAAACTGTGAAGTCAACCTCTAACAGTAATTTTTAATTCCTACAAATACGGATCCAATATATATTATTCTCAGTAGTTACAAGTATGTCTGTCTATTTGCATATTTTCAAATCCATAATCAAACAAAATATACATATTCTGATCATATTAGCCACGCATCTCAGTATATCTCAAATCCCACTTGCAGATTCTCTGTCATACATTTGTGTATAATATATATTACAAGATGTTTTTATAACTTTTTATGCCAAAGCATGTGAATTTGCGGAATCGAAATTTGATAATCTAAAAGTAATTATTTTGGGACAGTTTTACATTTAATTATATCATCTAAAAATAGATGTAAATATTAAATAAAAGTAAATAAAATAAGTATCGTCATATGAAAATAAGTATATCACATAGACACATACTATTAACTCATATGAAAACACCGTTGAGAAGAGACTCATAAACTTTAGTACTATTCCACAAATCTCTTTAACTACTTATGTGCAATCTTTTATTACTTCTCGACTTTTCAGCTTATTCACGCAACAACAAATTCTGTTTTTGAACAACTACTCAATGATACAAAATTTTACAAAGGCTGCACATCTAATATATCTCGCGATGAAGATAATCTAGTGCATACCTTTTCGGGCTCGAAGAGTACGTATCTGTGCAACGATTCTTCCATTTTCTTTTGTAATACTTCTAGAGTTCTACCACATAATATGCATGTTACATATACTTAATTAATATATCATGTTATTATAAAAAAAAACTTAAACAATTTACATTTGAAGGGATTGGTGCATGCATTTTTAGGATATTCTCAAAATACCATGTTTTTAATATAAACAAAAAAGCACCATAAAAAAAGTTTTATAAAACTTTTAAAAATTTACGTTAAAATTTACAAACGCTTTTCTTAAATGAGTTGTACAGAAACTCTTAAAGAAGCTTCCTACCTTACCTTGTGAAAGGTTCCGTAAGTTTCTTAAGCTTAAGTATAATATGATTTTACGTTTGAATGAAGTAATACCTAAATAACACTATCATTTGAATACGATTATATAATATATATATATATATAAGTTGGACGCGACTATAAAAATAGCGTAGCTAGTTAGCTACCCAACAAAAAAACTGAAGATGGCCCTTCAATTTTCAAAAGTTAGTCAAAGTGTATCGAATGTTCAATTAATTAAGAATGTATCTATTGGGTAACTGAAAAATTATTCTGATCGCTATCTCAGTCCTTATCAAACCAAAATCCGATTTAGTAAAAAAATACATGTTTATCTGATGGAATTGATGAAATTTTCAATTCAAATATTCAACAATCTCTTTTAAGTATGAACTTTAATTGCAAGGGCTATAGCTCAGTTAGGTAGAGCACCTCGTTTTCTTCTCACATACCTTCATGATGTTTACACTTTACATTACACCGGCCTTAATGCCTTATTGCCGTATTGCGTCTAGATATCGTTTTCTTCTTTGTCTTGTGTAAAACTAAACAATATATTACCAAAATAAAAGTATGTGTTTTTTTAAGCTGTAAGTTTTGTGGAGATTGACTCATAATCAACAATTCATGAACCTACAAATTCTATTAACCCGAGTAATAATTGCTCTCACTAATCAACTTTATCTAAATAGAAGCTGAGATCATCTTTATCCATGATCTTTCACACAGTTTCAAAACATTAAAAGATAAAAAAATTAAGACTGAAGAAACTCATCTTTGAGACTAACATATTTTGATTGGTTTACTTTTTTCTTTTCTTAATAACATAATTTTTATATATTAAACATATTAATATTAAATTACCTTAAAGAGATTTGTGCCCGTCTCTTTGATAATGATATATCAATAATTATCATTATGTGAAACCTTACCATTAATTTTCAATAATTATCATTATGTGAAACCGCTCTGATATATATATATATATATATATATATATATATATATATATATATATATTATGTCGTTCCATATCATTTGCTGAGTATTCCAATAAAAAAAACTAAGGGGGTGTTATTGGGGATTGAATTTGTATAGATTTCCAAAATTTTAAAAATCCAAATATTTGTTACATTTGTATAGAGTTTTGTGTACTTAAAAAATTTAGTTATAAAGATTTTAAGAATCTAATGGTTTTCTAAGGTATTCTCAAAATATTTTTTAATGAGTGAAATTATAAGAAATTCATCGACCAATAACATTAGATTCTAATAGATTTATAAAATCATCAAAACTAAACTTTTCCAATAACAAAGAATTTCACTTGAAATTTGAAAATCCTCAAACCAATAACAATGGATTTTACTTGAAATTTAAAAAACCAATTTCCAATAACGATGGACTTTCAAAATCTTAAAAATATATACAAATCTAATCTCCAATAACACTCCCTAAGTTTTAGTTATTTTTGTGATCTAGAAGTTTTGGTAGAAAAAACTGGAGACAAACCAAATAAGTTGCAACTTAGAATGTATATACTTTTAACCTTGGGGGTACTTTTTGTCTATGTTGCATGGAATCGGAAACGGGTACGCGGAAGCGAAACGTTAGGAAACGTGGAAACGAGTTTTCAAAAAAAAGAGGAAACGGGTACGTTTTGGAAACGTCTATATATATACAAATATATATATATATAATATTATCATGATACAAAATTTATTAAAAATCAAAGTCATATTAAAAAGTATTTGAAATAACAAAAATCTAATACATAAATATTAAATAGTTTAACTAAAAATTAAACAAATAATATTCAAATTCAAATATTTAGACTATCATCTTCATTTTAGGTTATCATAATAAACGATTATAAAAGAAAAATAATATGAGTGTTTCATAATATGTTTTTAAACTTATTAAATAATAAATAGATCCATATTTTTTAAAAATATTTAATTTATTTTCAAAAAATCAAAAATCGCGTTTCCAAAATAAAGAGTCGCGTTTCCAATGCGTTTTCAAAGTGGAAACTCGCGTTTCCAATGCGTTTCCAAATCAATATTTTCAGAAACGCGTTTCCACCGCGTTTCCATCGCGTTTCCGATTCAGAAACGTTTCCAAAACGGGAAACGCTCCTTGGATGGAGTTTCCGTGTAACCTAGCTTTTTGTGATTGATTCGGGTTTGATAACCGGATAAAATGGTAAAATATATAAGTAGTTCAAAGTTATGCAAAGTCAAAAAAAATTATAATGGATCGAACCTTTAATTGAAACAAAACAAATAACTAATATATATATGTGAGATATCAGTAGACAACCATCAATATTTTTCCATTCACAAAATAAAAAAATTTCCTTCAATTTTATTTCTTTTGTAAACTTAGATATCATTTTGGTTGGTACATATATAAAATCTATCACTCATCATATACCACAATTTCCACCTGGTCCTCCATAAGAGAAACCTATTCCATTCTCATTGTTGTAACCCCAATACCTAAGTATAAAACACTTGGAATCTACATAACTTCTTATTCTCTTATTTTCAATATCAATTAACTCATACTTCGAATTCATAACTTTGAGATGCAAAAAACTTGAACTCTTTTGAAAGTCGATAACAGGAAAATGTCCATTTCCCATTGGAGGACTAATTCCATCTGGAGATGCAAGTGTTTTTCCTCCAAATCGTACCAACGAAGCTCCGTTGTTTAAAGTTGTAAATAACTCTCTAGGCCAGTAACCAATTACTTCGTCAAATACTTTTAATGCCCAAGCTCCGGTAAAAGAATCCTAATAAATATTGAAACAAAAAACCATTTCAAAATTCTTCTTAGTCGATATAGAATTTTCCAAAAAATAAAGATTGTATGGACAAAATATAAAGAAAAATTTACCTGAATAATCTCTTGTGTGAAATAAAGTGTTTTTTCACCACCATAGATAGAGGATTCAAACATGGCTCCAATTGAAGGATTTTGAGTTATAATAACAAAGCCAGGACAAATTGTATTGTAGCATCCAGTTGTTCTATAGTTATCTGCCTAATAAGTGTTTTAAAACAAAATATTATGTAAGGAGACAATATTCAAACGAAATGGTGGTTTGAAATTATTTTTGTGATCACAAACAAATTTAGGAAACATAATTAAGGAAATTATTAATTTTAATTACCGTCCAATATATAGTAAATCGTGTGGCACGGTCTCCATACAAGTTTGGATTCACCTACACAAATTTTTAAGATATATGATGAGATATGTCTAGATTTTAAAATGTAAGTATTAATATTTAATATATTAATACATTTACGCTTTAAACGGATATATTATTGAATTCACTTGGATAGATAATTAAATAGGGTTGTATAGTTCTTACCGACCAACCAGCTTGTATGCTATTAACTTGACCACGAGGTCCACTCTCTATCCAAATTTGGCTTTTAGTGTATTGATTATTTTGTACATCTACACTATGAAGACTTATATCTGCTTGTGCTCCTCGATAGATACTCCCATCCGCAATAGTTTGCATTACCGCAAACTGTAAATCACAAATAAATATAAAATCAGTTATTTCTAACATATTTTGCATGTTCTATAACATGTTGAATATTTTAATGAAACAGTTAAAAAAAAAGAAAATTTACATGTTGGTGAGGATGTTTGATTGTGTTTGGATAAACACTCTCGGTTACATTTCTTTGTTTTAAGATTGACACCGTTCCTTTAGGACAACTTTGATCATTTGTTTTATGTTCATTGTTTTTATAAATGTTTTCACCTGAAATGAATTTTTCCTGTAACATAACAAAAGAATAATAAGATTAAGAAAGAAAAAACAAAATTACAAGATTATTAAGTATGTTCTTCCATACATCAAATTATGCACGACAAAACAAAACTTTTGTTTACCATATTTGTTTCCATATTGATTGAATAAATGTCAACCACAATGCATACCTGAATCTTATGGTTTTTCAACAATGGATGTTGAAAAGCTGGTTGTTTGTATATATCAACACATTCAAAATCATGTAAGCTCAACTACAAAAACAAAAAAAAGTTAAAACAAAAATCTCTTAAAAACTGTCAATAACAAATTTTAAAGAATAGAAAAACAAAGCAAAATTATAGAATCTCACATCAAAACTTCCTTCGGCCACTTGCGTTGAAAGCAGATAAGAAGAAAGAACAAACATTAGATTTTGATAAATACCCATTGTTAAATCTTAAGTATATTTCTCGAATGGTTTATCATTATATATAAACCAATTCGAGGGAACGACTAATCAAATGGGTGCTAGCCAATTGTCATGCATTCACCTTTTTAAAAAATTACCCAAAATGTCAATTACAAAATATAACTGTTAAATTAAAATAAGAAAGTTTTGATATTCTTCTAAATAGAATGATATATGTGACTCATGATATATATATATATATGAGTGACAGAAGAAATCAAATCTGTAAAAATGGTTATATTTTTCTTTCGTGTAAAAACTTCCTTACGTGGTTATTTAAGCCCATAAATACCTTCTCAATTACAAGGTGAAAAATGTTTGGTAAACTCTATTTCCTTTGTAAATGGGTATAGTTTTGGTAGGTTTATGTAGGGGATTCGGAAATTTTGTATTTGTTAAAAGTGATAAATCATATTGATTAGGAGACTAGATATAAAAAATTGAAAAAGTTTTGTTATGTCACATTAAAAGAGTGTCATGTCATATTTTTATTTTAGGATGAATATAAGAAAGATACATAAGCTTTTTTCTAAAAATCATTTTCCTAATAATATTTAGGGATAAGAAAATATCGATTACGAAGAAGAAAAATAATGTATTTAGCGGGTAGCGTTTTGTTAAAGAAAACATTATTTTATTTTATTATATTTTTTTAATCGTTTTTAATATATAACACATATTTTATTAAATGTAATAAATAAGCATTCCGAACATTATGTATATAATGATTTTATATTTCTAATTTGAAATTAAATAAAAAAATCACAATTTACCATTTTGACTATGTTTATTTAGCTGGACCTAGTTGTGTTTCCACAGTTTGCTAAATCTCGGCCCAATTATTATTTTGGACAAATTAAAATTAAGCTTCTTCTTAAAAATTAGGGCTTTTACTTTGTAGATAAGAAGGTAAGTGCAGAGAGAGAGAAGCAGCTTCTTTCGCCGTCGCAGGAATCATGGTTCGTCTTCTTCTTCCTCTCTCTTAGTCTCGTTGATTTGGTTCGGTGTTGTTCTTGTTAGTGCTTTCTAAGTTAGAAATGCACTGTTACTGTTAGCTTCGAAGAATTTCATATTTGGTGTACCTTGCAATCTGTATTATGGGTTTTAGATCAATGTGCTTCTCTCTTCTATGTGTTGGGCTTCTTTAGTGATGTATATGTTATGCAAAGAATGGGACTTTAATGGTAAAGATTGTATTTTTATTTATGTAGGCAAGGGGATTGAAGAAGCATCTAAAGAGGCTTAATGCTCCTAAGCATTGGATGCTTGACAAACTTGGTGGTGCATTTGTAAGTAGTCACTTGTTTCAATCTTACTTTTGCTCTATATGTTGTGTTTCTTGCGATACGTATGAATAATGTTCTCTGTGTTCAGGCCCCAAAGCCATCTTCTGGACCACACAAGTCAAGGGAGTGTCTTCCTCTTGTTCTTATCATCCGTAACCGATTGAAGTATGCTTTGACTTACGGTGAGGTGATTTCAATCTTGATGCAAAGGCATATTCAAGTTGATGGGAAAGTCAGGACTGATAAGACTTACCCTGCTGGTTTCATGGGTTAGTTGAGCTAAAACTCTTGATGTTTGATCTTCAATGCGCTTTTCTTTGTGTGATTCTGTGACTTAAGAGGTATAAATGTGCACAGATGTTGTGTCTATCCCGAAAACGAATGAAAACTTCCGTCTTCTGTATGACACTAAGGGACGTTTCCGTCTCCACTCTATCAGTGATGAGGAAGCAAAGGTTTGGTTCTCTTGAATCCCTTGTATTGCCATTTACTTGATAACAGTTAAAGTGTTGAAATTGTATGGTCCAACAAGTGTCCTTGTTTGTTTGTGTTGTGCAGTTCAAGCTGTGCAAAGTGAGATCGATCCAGTTTGGTCAAAAGGGTATTCCTTACCTGAACACTTACGATGGTCGCACTATCCGTTACCCCGACCCGTTTATCAAGCCTAATGACACAATCAAGCTCGACCTTGAGGCCAACAAGATTGTAGAGTTTATCAAGTTTGATGTGGGAAATGTTGTGATGGTTACTGGAGGAAGAAACAGAGGGCGTGTTGGTGTGATCAAGAACCGTGAGAAACATAAGGGAAGCTTTGAGACCATTCACATTCAAGACTCGACAGGACATGAATTTGCAACGAGGTTAGGGAATGTGTTTACCATTGGGAAAGGAACAAAGCCATGGGTTTCTCTTCCAAAGGGTAAAGGTATTAAGCTTACCATCATCGAAGAAGCGAGGAAGAGGCTTTCTGCTCAACAAGCAGCTTAAAACTGTTTTGTCTCAGGTTCAGAAAAGCTATGTTCTCATTTCTTGCATCCTTTTGTTTTGAGTAAACTTTGTTTTCAAGATTTTAGAGTTCCTTCTGTTTTAAGAATTTTTATCTCCTTGGGATCATTATTAGCTCTGTTTTTCATGGACCTTTGTATTATTTAGGAATTTTACTTGCTTTTGTGCTATTGCCTAAAGATATTTGAAACTCTATTCTATAATCCTAAGACCTTTGCGTATCGAATTTGGATTCTTCCTAAAGGTATGAATCATTTCATAAAATGAAGATAATGGCCTCAAATCAGAACTGAAAAGCAAGTCATAATTGTTCTTTTCTCTATAGACATGGTCAAAAGCAAGTTTTCTCAACACTTTAACAATGCCGATAATTAGTAAAGTTGAAAGAGGCCTCAAACAAGAAACCACTTGTGAAAAGATCTTCGGGATAAATAGAAGAATGTCACGTAACAATGTTTTCTATATGCAAACACAATTCTCTGTTTACGAACTCTGCAAACGTACCATAACTTCGAAAGGGTACCAACCATCACGCAGTGTCGGGAATTGTAGCGACAGTGGCAAGCGACGCGGTTACTAACCCGATGGACGTGGTGAAACAGAGGCTTCAACTGAAGGGAAGTCCATATAAAGGCGTTGGAGACTGCGTTAAGCGCGTGGTGATGGAGGAAGGGACATGGGCGTTTTACTCTTCCTATAGTACCACAATCATCACAACGCTCCTTTCACTGCCGTCCACTTCACGATCTATGAAGCAGCTAAGAGAGCTCTCTTTGAGTTATCACCCGAGAAAGATGACGATGGGAAAGTTATGGTTCACGCGACTGCGGAGAAAGTGATAGAGAGTGTGGTGAAGAGAGATGGGTATGGAGGGCTAATGAGTGGATGGGTTCCAAGAATGTTGTTCCATGCTCCTGCTGCTGCTATTTACTGGTCCACTTATGAAGCTTCCAAATCCTTCTTTCAAACTACTCCATGACCAACACTAACTCTTAACGCTACCTATTTACTTCTCTACTTGTTGTATCTATTGTAAAAGAAATGAAAAAGAAACTGATCCAAAACTCCACAACCGATACCATTATTATACAAACTAAAAGAGAAACCGAAACCGTAACCCAGATTGAACATACCTACCAACATTCTTATACATAAAGAAGTCAATGTTTGCTTCATCAGATTTAACTTGACACAAAGACTAAAGCATACACACAAAAACTTACTTAGATAGTTGTTTTATATTGTACCACAAATTGATTCATAAGTTAGAATTTATCAACACCAACACCAGGGCGTAGTACTTCATAAGCAGCTCTGCTCCTGCTTTTCTTCATCCCGGCCGTGAAATAGACCTTTGATGCATCCGCTGAGATACAAGTAACTTTCACCCAAATCATCAACTTTGTTTTCAAGCCTTCCACGTCCGCTAGCTTCCCTTTCTCTAGGTAACCAGTTACTGTAGTTGAAAACCGCACCACCGATGAATCCTTGTACCCAACCTCGCAGGTCTCAGGGATGAAGACAGTCAATTTACCCGTCTCTTCGTTGAACTCGTAGTTTGTGGCATCCAGTGGAAAGATCCCAACCGGTAAATCGAATTCCTTCAACAACTCAGGTAGTGGCTTCTGCATTTTTCCTATTCAGAACAAGAATAACCAATTAAGAACTCTCGATACAGATCATTACCGCTACAGGCGAGAGTATCCACAGGCATTTTTGAGTTTAAGTAACAAAAGATAAGCAAAACGAGAAGCGGAAGAAGTATAAAAACCTTTGATTTTGTTGACCAACCACTTGGTACCTCCTTCAATACTGCTAGATAATGACTACAAAGAAATAATCAAAACATCATCAGAAATCCAAATATCTCTAAGAAGTTCCAAAGGCAATAATATTTTTCATGATATGTTACCAAATCGTAACATTAAGAATCACAACCAATAGTAACTCTAATATCCAATCTTTCTTTCTATAGCAACTCAAGAATCTTCCACTAAAGAACAATATCCTCAAATTTAATGAAGTATTCAATTTAAGCTACAAAGTTATGAACTTTCATGAAATCAAGAACTATATCACTCCAAAACACAACACAACCTTGTTAGAACAAAACCCATTTCCCTAAGCAGAGTTCTTGACCAAAACAAGCCTTAGTATGAACAGTTTTGACCACGAAACCTGCAAAGGACTAAAGAACCCTAAAACCACAAACCCTAAACCAACATGGATCGAACAGGAACCTAAAACTCTAAAAGCAAATTCAAGAAGTTAAATAAGGAGGAAATTGGGAAAAATTACATTGAAATCGTCACCGACAGAGTTAAACTCTTTGTTTGCCTTTTGCCCTAACCAATAAGATCCGACCTTGTTCAGTATCTGATCCATGTCTCTCTTCTCTCCTGTGTAAGAGACAGAGCAAGAAGACGATGGTTCTTTTGAGATTCTACTTCGCTGCGTATGAAAAAGAATTCTCACCTACGGGGGGTTTTGTTTTCACACTAAGCAATTAAAAACAGCACAACGTTTACTGCTTATTAGTCGAAACGACACGGCGTTTTACCCAACCTTGCCGTGTTCTTTGAAATTTAGTAAAGAAAAGATGGCTAATTTAAATTTTAAAAGTTTTTAGTTTAACATTTATCATTTTTATTCGGAGAAAATTATGGCAATTGCCATTATTTGTAATTGAGTTTATGAAATGTGCCATTTATCCAAATCATTTTAGAATATGCCATCAATTGACACTATTCATCAATTTCAATTTTGATTTCAACATAAAAATGACTATTTTGCCCCCACTTTCTCTTCCACACATTTCATTCTCTCTCTTTCTTATCCTCTTTTCTCTCTTCTCTTCTTCTTCTCTCTCCTTCTTATCCTTTTTTCTCTCTTCTCTTCTTCTTCTCTCTTTCTCTTTCGATCAGAAAAAATGGTGGATGGTGGTGGTTGGTTGTCGACGACAACGGTGGTCGACGGTGGACCAAACAGAGACGGTGGACAGGATGATGACGATGGTGGACAACATAACGACGAAGACGGTGGGCGAAAGACAAGATGGCGACGGACATCATCGGAGACGGTGGTCGGCGGGGACCAGACGGTGGTCAGCAGTGGACATCATCGGAGACGGTGGTCGGCGATGGACATCATCGGAGACGGTGGTCGGTGATGGACATCATCAGAGAAAGTGGTCGGCTGTGGACCATACGGTGGTCAGCGGTGGACCATACGGTGGTCGGAGGACAAGATTAAAACTGGTCGTGGACAGTATTTTCTTTTTGTTACATAATAACACAAAAAAAGAAAATGAAACAAGGACAAAATTGTCTTTTACTCCTACCAAATTGAAATTGAAATTGAGACAATGGCAGATTTTGTAAGACCATTACACAAATGGCACATTTCACAAGAAAATTGGAAAAAGTGGCAATTGCCATAATTTTCCCTTTTATTCGTTGGTAATATATCATTAAAATGTGTTATAGTCAAAATATTTCGTTTTTGACATCCTGTATTCGCAGACTTTGCCCAAGCCACTAATCCCAGTCTTATCTCTAGATAAACTGTATGAAAAACTTTCTAAATGTATGCGGTCATGTTTAGCTATCAAATGTTCAATAACAGGAGAAGAGTTACGCACATTCATGGAAGCCTAGTGTCAACTACTAATTACAACGTTACTTATTCAAAAGCCGACTTGTCCTGAATTCAGCTGCCAACTTCATCGGTTCGATGTGAAAAAGAGGGGTTTAAGAGATTATTTAAGATCATGGGAAAATCAGCTTTTTGGATCTTTTGGGATGACTGATTCCCGTGCTTACTGAGAGGTTTGTTAAGACTTACTTGCGTAAAGTTTTTGCTAGTGGACTTTGTGATTAAACAATTACACATTTATGCCCACTAACTACAAATTCTCTCTAATATTCAATGTTTTCTGTTTTTTTGGTCGAAAATATTCAATGTTTTCATTTCCACGAATACGAGGTTCATATTAAAAATTGTCACGAATTATATTTAACTTTACATATCTTTGATTTTTGTTATGTACTTATCTTGCTCTTAATGTCTAATGTTTCTTTATGGAACTTATGATGTATAGCTTTGGTTTCACAAACTAGATTAATGTCTAATGTTTTGTATGGAACTTATGATGCATAGCTTTGGTTTCATAGACAAGATTAATGTCTTATTTATGGAATTTATGATGCATAGCTTTGGTTTCACAAACTAGATTAATGTCTAATTTTTCTTTATGGAACTTATGATGCATAGCTTTGGTTTCACAAACAAGATTAATGTCTAATGTCTTCTTTATGGAACCTATGATGCATAGCTTTCTTTGGTTTAACTGCAGTTTCCATTAGAAACAGATGGACAAAGAGTGCATGACTGCAGTTTTATTGGTTTGTTACAATAACTATGATGTATTTTTTGTACCAACGATCTTATACATTAAAAAGTAAAAGGTTTGCTTCATCATAAGGCATACACACAAAAACTTACTTAGATAGTTGTTTTTTATTGTACCACAAATTGATTCATAAGTTTATAATTTATCAACACCTTTGATTTTGTTGACCAACCGCTTGGTAGCTCCTTCAATACTGCTAGATAATGACAGGATCCCAGATTATGACTACAAAGAACCATCGTATTTAAAAAACAGCACAACGTTGATTGCTTATTAGTCGAAACGACACAGTGTTTTACCCCCACCTTGCCGTGTTCTTTGAAATGTTATATCAGTAAAGAAATAGTCAAGACCCTCTGGTTCAACTTGACAACTTCTACATAAAGAAAAGAGAGAAAAAATTGTATCGTTTTATCGTTAGTTCAATTTTATATTTGGTGGAAAACATCTTATTAATTTGGAGACAAAGCTATGTTCGTTTTAAGGTTATTGTATAACCGATACAATTTTTGATGGTGTAATCGCTCATTTATAATTTAAAATGTTTTATTTTTTGATGGTGTAATCGCTCATTTATAATGGAGACAAAGCTCCCATTTTTATTATAAATAGAACAATTACATACGAACTTGTCTCGGTCGGGTGATAATTTAAAATGTTTTAGTTTAATGTTTGTAATTTGTATTCCTTATTCCTTTAAAATTTATTACAAAAATATATAATTAAAATGTATCCTAGTCTCATAACCTATTTAACAACAATAAACATAATTTCTTGATTTTCCAAAAAATAAAATGGTTAGCATCCTCTAAATCCCAATAATAATATTCTAGTCTTGCGATCACAAACTTCATCCCACTACCTACATATTTCCTTTAATATTCAATGGTACAATTTCCACGAATTTGAGGTTCATATTTAAAATTGGCACTTATGTTATTTTAATTTTAGTTATCTTCGATTTTGGTTATATACTTAATTATCTTGCTATTATACTCGACTAAACACCGAATGGGTTCACGTTAAACTTTATAAGATAATAATCAAACGGATTGACACACAATAAGAAGATTATAAAATCGAGTTATAATTTTTCTAAGATTACCATGTATACCATTTCCTAGTAGTCTATATGTCTAATGATGTTTCTTATTTGGAACCTCTTGTACTTCATTGCATCAATTCTTAGGTTGTGCACGTACAAAGAAAATCTTTTCCATCGTGCATGGTCACATGAACCATATGAAACATGACTACTTGCATTGCATCAATTTTTACTAATTAAAAAGTTTTTTTTTTTTTGGGTAAAATGTTAAAAAGTTGCGCTTGCCACATCTCAATCATCTTCAATTAGCAATCACTAACTCCCTCCATATTTTGTGCATCACATGATGTAAATTGGATCTGTAATCAGAAAGTGCATTTCCTTCTCGTGATATAAAATGGAAGAGAGACTTTTGCTTTGTATACTGAAGACCCATAGATCATATCAAAGTGATACGAGAATCTTCTTTGAAAAACTTGTTCCATCTACTTGCTCATCAAGTGGTTAGGCATATTTTTTAATTTTAGTGTATTCAAACATGATATTTAATTATCATCATTCGGAAACTATAAATGTGTAACTCGAATATCCACCGTATTGAAAAATTATATTATAAATTTTAGTAATTAAGAAAGAAAAACGAATAAATAAATTAACATATATATATAATATTCATGTTACATCACATTATTTAGAAAACATTAATCAAAAAAGAAAATCGGTCATTGTGTTGTTATTACTTTCATGGAAACTGAGTCGAATTAAAACACTGAAAGGAAGATCAAAGAACTATCAAAGTCAAAAGAAGAAAATCTGTAAAAAAAAAATGTGTATACCAACTAGTGAGTCATTGTAAATTCACCTCTTTGAAATAGGCTATGACCTGAAAAGTAAACAAAAAAATTACACACAGCCTAAAGTAAAAAATATCATATCTTTTTATGGTGTATAACACAACCTCATCAATCGTTATGGTGACCAACTCACAAATATTCTCTTTTTTATATCTGTTTTCAGATTTCCGATTTTTCAGAGTCTAAGCGATTAGAAAATTATATAGGATGAAAATCAATTTTTTAAGAAGTTCTCCAAACAAGATAATTCATTATTGAAAACAATTTTCTAATTTTTTTCAGCAGCAAAAGAACTTTCGCACACTATCACAATGTCGAATGAAAAACATCATAAATCAATTATGATATTGGCGCTTTTAGAAAGATTCTACAGCAAACACAAAGCAGAAACATTGAAAAAGAAATCAACATTTCTAGACAATTCTGTTAAACAAATTTGGTCATTTGTAATTCAAACAAAATAAGAGAATTTTGTGTGATAAAATGAAAATACTTGTTTCTAAGTCAACCGTGATAAAAATAAACGAAAACCTAGTGGCACTACTATAATGAGAATCGATTAACTAATTAATCAAATTTTAAAATCTTGTGTATCTCATAATAATACAAGAATTAAGGTCACTTGCCAATATACAAATCATACTTAAAAAACAAAACAGTCAAGTCAACAAAATCAATAAGGGCAAATACGTAGTTTAACAAAGAGCAACTTGTTGTTTTTTTCCTTATCACCACTCACATGAACTCTGCATTAAAATCTCTCTCTCTCTCTCAAATCGAAAGGCATAGCCCAACTTTTCATAAGTCGCTGTAAAGTTGATTTGCTTCCTTTTTCTATATACACACACATCTTCTTCTCTTCTCCTCTCTCTAAACACCTTCCTCCTCTTCTTCAATCTCCAACTTATTCTCAAACCCTAAAGATCAAGATTCAAGAAAATCAAGAACTCATAACATCATGTTAGCCGTACACCGACCTTCCTCCGCCGTATCCGAAAGTGACTCCGTTCAGATTCCGATGATGATCGCTTCGTTTCAAAAACGTTTTCCTTCTCTCACACGTGACTCAACCGCCGCTAGTTTCCACACACACGAGGTTGGTCCAAACCAGTGTTGCTCCGCAGTAATCCAAGAGATCTCAGCTCCTATCTCCACCGTATGGTCTGTCGTACGTCGCTTTGATAACCCTCAAGCTTACAAACATTTCCTCAAAAGTTGTAGCGTCATCGGAGGAGACGGTGGTAACGTTGGTAGTCTACGTCAAGTCCACGTTGTCTCCGGTTTACCCGCTGGTAGCTCCACCGAAAGACTAGACATCCTCGACGATGAAAGACATGTTATAAGTTTTAGCGTTGTTGGTGGTGATCATAGGCTTTCTAACTACCGATCAGTCACGACTCTTCATACTTCTCCGATCTCTGGAACCGTTGTTGTTGAGTCTTACGTTGTTGATGTTCCTCCAGGGAATACAAAGGAAGAGACTTGTGATTTTGTTGATGTTATTGTAAGATGCAATCTACAATCTCTTGCTAAAATAGCTGAGAGTTCTGTGGCGGAGAGCAAGAATAACAAGACTTCTATGTGAAATGAGTGTTTTGAAGTTTGGTCGTTTCTTGAGTAGTTTGGTTAGATCCGACGTCGTTTTTTTTAGATTTTTTTCAGCCGTCGTGTGTGATCTATGTTTTTTTTTCCGGCTTATGTGTGAAGAAAAATACATTAGTGAATTAAAATCTCTCATGCATTATAATTATTGTTTTTTTTGTATTTTATATCCATAAAGAACCGATTCGGATAGCTCCATTCCGGCTTTGATCACCACTAAAAGATAATAAAACGATAATGATAATATTCAATTAGGAAAAATTTGCTGTATTGTTCGTTAAATAAATAGCAAGATTTTCAAGTAGGCATATTTGTTTTCTATATAGCTTTATCGTAAAATGTAAATATAAATTCAGTATGTATATCTACTAAAGATTACGTAATGCGTGACTTAGAAATAACTCGTAAAGGGAAATTCAGTATGTAACAATGAGTCGTTGGCCATCTTCTTCATTTTGACACCAAAACTTACGTGTAAACAGCTTTTGAAAAAATTCGGCAATTATTTTTTAAAGGGAACTTTAAGCTTGGTATAATATAATAATGTCTTCCTTTCCTTGAGGATTTAATTTAAATCGACCCTCCAATATTTTACTTTCTTATTATTTCATAATGATTGAAATAAGGCGTCAAGATACTAAAAACAAAGATGACAAAAAAAAGATACTAAAAACAAACAATTGTGAAAAAATTCAACATTTTGGGAGTTTATATTTGGCAATATAGATGAATATTGATAGAAAATATTTTTGAAAAAGTGGGAATAGTCGAAATTTGTTGGCGTAATTCAAGGTAAAATTATCATATAAAATAGTGAACATGTTGATGATATTAAAGAAATAAAAATTTGCAAGTGGACAATAGCTTTGAATGATAACCCAACAAGCCAAGCTGTTCGTAATAAAAAAGGAAATGCAAGTTGCAACTTTGTTTATTTCCACCTTCTTTCTTTATGCTTCTTCCCAATCCAAAGGATATAATATTAAACTTTTCATAACATATAAAAACAATTTAGAATAGTGAGAAGCGCAAGTTGCATGTCCTTTTACATCACGAGAGTCACGATATGTTTCGTTTCCAAGTGATCTTCTTTGGAATATATAAATTTGATTTCATTTGTTTTTCAATATTTAAATCATACATTTCTATCCACACAAACAAAAAATCGACAATTTCTTTAAGTCCAAAAGTTTCCAATTTGATGTATTATTATGTTTGCAATACTATAATCGAAGTTCATCACAATTATGTAACCAGAATAAAGTATAAAAGTTGAATCGGTAACATTGTAACTAACATAAACAAACATCGAAACTAATAAGTTATAGCAAATATGGTTTCATACTTTCATTTACTATTTTTTGTGGTCGTCAAATATAGACAAATATAACATAGCTTACAAATCATAAGATAAATTACTTAATGTAGCCACGAAAGGTGTTAAATAAAAATGAATGGGAAAAAGAGTTGGCGGTGCAAGTGGGCGTGGGGTAGCTGCATTGTTTTGCAAGTTGGGCTGAACATATTAATTGTGATTTTGCAAAATCAAATAAATATTTTTTTTGCTTTTGAGATCCTTCACGCCACAGTTTCATCTAATTTGATTGGACCTATGCCGAAGTCTCCGTTCGTTCGAGAGAACGCAAAATAACCAAAAAGAAAGGAAAAAAAATCGAATACAAATATATGAATATAAGTTGTTAAAGATTAGTACTTTATGAAGAAGCGGATTAACTGATGTTTATAAAGGGAACCACCTATATTGGCGTACGGCTTCAACACTATTTTTGGGTCGGGTTAATGTGGTTTATCATTTGTACTTAATTACTTATTGTATGTATTGTTTGTTGTCAACATTATTTTATAAGGTCTTAAGGGAATGTAGAAGAACTTTACGATATTATCAAGATTATTCTTCGAATTTTTTTGGAGAAAGTGTTTGAATCTTGTATATCAATCTATGTTAAAATATCTTACATTGTTGAATGATATAAAAGAAAATAAGATAATTCACTCATTGGTAATTAGTATTGAATTAAAAACCAATTAAAAAGAATATAAAACACGCATTGCTAAATAACTCATTGATTTATCAGTTAAACTGTTAATCTCAACCATTTGGAGTTTCACTACCGATTTTTTAATTGAGTTTGTATAAATGCTATATATATCATACATTCGTAAGATTTTTTGTTTGATCAAGAAAATTCATATGTTTATAACAGTGTCCTAAAATACGGTTTATATGGCCGTATATACACCGTATATACGGTATACAGTGAAAGAGTGTACCGTTTTTTTGCTATACGGATTAAATTATACAACTGTTTATACAGCGATAATACGGCCGTTTATACGGCTATACAGTCGTATATACGCCGTATAAATGTTATGTAATTTTTTAAATAAATATTTTGACAAAACGAATATTTTGAATTTCTTTTTTTTTTTAATTTCAACTACTTGAGATGATCAATGGTTATAATTTCCTTTTATATATTTTTTAATTATAAATCTAATATATTTTTAATTAAAAATCTAATATATTTTTCATGATTATAACTTTTAAAACTAAATTATATTAATTATAAAGGTGAGTTTTGTTTAATATATTAATAATGAGTTATATGGTACAATATAAGTTGTATATTTATTATATTTATACTATTATAGATATATTTATTTTCAAAAACTATTCACCGTATATACTCCGTATAAACATCTGTATATACGTCTATATGCTATACGGTGATCATTGGTTTAGCGTATAAACGTCTAGCGTATAGCGTATTTTAGAACATTGGTTTATAAGGTGAAGCTTATAAGTAATTTCCATTTGTAAATCATCCATTACTACGCATAAGAAAATATATTTTTTTGTTAAATGCATAAGAAAATATTCCACATTCTTTTCCATTTTTTCTTAAAGGGGTTATATACATTTTCCAATAGCTGGCTGAAGCATCCACGGAGAAGAAAAAAGTAAGAGAAAGTAACAAGCATGTCCATAAATAGTAGTATCATTTTACGGTATGCCCCAATATTTTGAGAAAATATATAATGGAGGGAATAAAAACAATGAAGGTGATGGTTCCAATGGGACCAAGGCGCGGGGACGTGAGGTCCTACCCCAAAATACATGACAAGAGCAAGGTCCATACCGACCTATCTCTTGAACTTGACCGTATGTGAATTTGGTGGAAAATACCAAAACCCAAGTCCGGTGTAGAAATTATTTTAAAACATATTTTTCTACAAAAATTCTCTATCTTTTCAAAATATCTTTGTTTGAAAACATTTTCAAAAATATACCGACTTGTACAATGAACACAAAAAGCTTATACAATTAAAAAACTTATACCGAGGTGTGAAATCATTATCCACACAATGGTTCAGATTGGTAACCGTCTTAATAATCGTACAACCACTTTACAATTTGTAACGTTTTAAATTGTACCAATCACAAAAGGTATATTAAAAACTTTATCAACAATGTTACACTTAGTTTTTTTGTACAACTTTTCTTTAAAGTAATTTTGTAAAGTTTTGCACTATGTATACAATTCCAGCTAACAGCTTACCGCTCCAACTTACAACTGAAAAACTTGTACAGCTTTCGGTTACCAATCAGACCTAATATATTCTATCGTTATTAATTATTACAATGGCACATCATCGTACACAACATACAACATTTAACAAAAGTTTGAAATCCGTTTTTCTAACTGAAGTTAAAATCTAACAAATGCATTAGAAAATATAAGTGAATGAGCTAGAATGGGCCGACGGCATCCCCGTTTTATACCCAATGGGTATGATCACAAATTAACAGCCATACACTACATTTTTTTTTTGGCATCTAAATGAGCGATTATATTTGATAATCAAGAATGCCAACCATTTACATCATTAGACGCACCTATTACAATTTACAAGCATAAGGTCTAAAATACATCTAAAGTGAAATCAAAAGGTTCATATAAACCATCCTTTAACTATTATGTACACCAAGAATACAAAGAAGCTAAGCAAAGAGGATTTAGGTTTCACTTTTCGACTATTTGGTTTTTAATTTGTGTTAATGATTTAGGTTTTAATAATCTGTAGTAACAAAAATTACAACAGAATACTTTTTCTTATCTAATACTATGACAAATGAATTTTAATTAATAAACCGTCAGTGAATAATTGATGATTTGTCTTTGATGTCAAGATCTTTTTAGTGTCGGTTCATATGGATAACCGATTTGTTTCTCAAAAGTAGAGTCCTCTTCCGATGATGTTTCTTCTAGCAATCATCTGCTGCTTTTTTGAATCAGTGTATACAGTTAGAAAAATGAGCATAGGAATGGTCAAAATGAGCATAGGGATGGTCAAAATACATGCGCTTCTCTCAAGTCTTTTGAGAAGCCGCCGCGGCAGAGTTTTTCCGATCAAAAATGGGTCTTCCTCACATGCGTTCGTCTACTCGCGACTTCACCTGAGAAATCTCCCTCTCTCCGCCGCATCGTCCGTTCTATACGAACTCGATATCACTCTAATCCTCTTCCCCATGGCTTCAACTATTGCTCCATGGATCTCGACTTTGAGCTCATCGACACTGATCCTGAGAAGGATAAGGACGAAGCTCGCTCATCCCCGGCTGGTGATACCTCCGGCACCGTCGAACCCACCGAAACCACCGGTTCCCCCAAACCCGCCTCCTCCTTACATCTATTTGATTTTGGTTTCAAATATTCTTATTCCTCTCGAAATATTGGATCTGGCTCACCTGAGATCTCTCATCCCTCAAGTATCACCGGACCTCTTCCCATCACCGATGATTTTGACCACCACTGGCGAGCATAGCCGTCGCTCTCCGAGAACTTCTCCAGATCTGAACGGCACCAGATCGGGAAGTTCTCCGGTTCGTGCTCGATGCTTCACCACTCCTTTCCTCGTCTTCAGCTCCTCCTCCAGCCATCTCCGACCCGCTGCCTATCGCCACCGAAAGCTGGCCGTCGCCGACTCTCTACCCACCGTAAAAGAAACTGTTCAATCTCAACCCATCTTTTTGTCTCACATGGGCCTTGTAAGGCTTTGGCTAATGATGAGCCTTGAATGGTTTTCTTTTCTGATGGGTCAAGCCTATGAATTCAATCTTAATCCTTTGGTTGAGCTTGCTATCTTCCATCACCGAACTCTTCTGTCAATCCCCACCACCATCCATCGTGACACGCCATCAGCTCCGGCTCCATCTCTTGCTCCGACGAAATCAAAACATCCTCCCACTTTTATCTTGACGATCTTAACGCTATGTGTTACGGCTTTGCTCCAACGGCGCGAGATCCAGCTGCCCTGCCCTCCCTAGAGGAGCTCTCCGTCCTCTCGACTAGTCACACTAGTATGACTAGATCTGAGCTATCGGACATTGCAGCCATTTCTCTCCACCGTTCGGTGTCTAAGCTATCAAATACATTATCTTCAGAATACCCGCAACCAAAGTCAAAATATAGGCATTCAAGGCCTCCCTCTGAGCTTGTCCACGGATCTAGAGCCTCTTCACAGCTGCTCCTGCCGGTCAACAAGCTTCGATCACAAACATTTTCCCTTGCGGAGAACGTCTTTAAACGCTCGACCTCTATGGATCTAAGAGCTAAGAATCTTGTTCGTTCACCTCTATTGGTTGAAGAACTAGCCCTTGCAAAGGAGCTTTCGGTTATTTTCTATGATCGGTTATTTTCTTTATCTCTTTCATGTCTTGTCTTTCAATTATGTTTATTGTTGGGATTCTTTGGCAACGAGTTCCCGATTTTGTCTATTGTAATCGCCTTTTAGATTATGAAAATTATGTTTCGAAAAAAAAAAAAAAGAATGGTCAAAATATCAGTGATCTAAATTAAAATAAGAATACATGATCTAGCTTTTGGTTTATTACTTAGATAATCTATTGTAATTGTAAAAAGAAAAAAGGAGTTGAGAAAGATTGTTTGACACTTGAGCATAGTATGAATTGTAACTTTTTAACATTATTTTTGGAAAATGTTTCTCGACTAGTATATAAATATTATAACGAAGCAACCAATGGAATTTTGAGGTAACTTGAAGACAACGAATAGTATGAATGTGGAAATGTTTGAATGTGGAAACGTAAACAACTTAACCGTACCTTTACATATAATATTATTTGACCATCCCTAACCATATTCTTGGATAATGAAAACAAAAGCAAGCAAGCACACCAAAATTTCGCATGTGAATCCCATAGTGACCCCTTTGGCCATACCTTTTTCAGTTCTTTATTTGCTAAACACCTTTTTCAGTTCTCTATTCCGAAGAAGGCCAAGGGTATTCTCGGTAAATAATTTACTCGGTAGTCGCCTTCACTTGAAAACCAAGGGAGGTGCCAAAACACACCAACATCAAGTACCGTCTACCTAAACTAACTAAAACAAACACCTTACTTTGTGCCTGACCCACCAATTATATTCGAAAAAAATTCTATCCAAAACAATGTAGGTAATAGCTCACGACTTATCCGCGTCCCGAGAAGAATTCAACCTAATAAAACTCTCATTTAGTCCTGGTCAAGCCAACCATGTATCGGATATGACAGTGAAACAAAACTCTCTTTTACCATTTTTGATATGATTTCTTTTTTTTTTGTTGGATTGGCTCTAATCCGTTGTAAAGGCTAAAAGCCGAACAAACATAAGAACAATTGAGTCTTGACATCAAATACACGGCTACAACCTACAATGCAAAAGTGATCTCCGTTTTTTGTAAGGAACTAAGGACCAATTATTTGCTAAGCAAGTCGTAGATCAATACGAACACCACTTTCGTTAATCGAAGTTCTAATATTATTCTTTATATGTTAGGATAAATACTAGAATACAAGTTACAACAATAAGAGATTACGGTCACATTCCTTCTTCCACAGTAAGCGTCCGATTATACCTCATAGAATCTTGCCTAGGTTTATTTCCTAGATTTCTTGTCCGACTCTAACTTTCAAGCCATGAGCTCATTTCCATCTCTCGAAAATCTTCACGAAATTAACTTTTCGAACTAACTTCTTTTCTTGTTTAGCAACAAAAAAAAAACTTCTTTTCTTGAAATTTAATTAATTTCTTGCCTCGATTTCACAGATTCGAAACAAAGAAATATTAATAATGCCAAACATTAATATAAATCGTAATATCCGAGAAGCTCAAAAGAAATAGACAGATTGATTTTCTAAACATGAGAAATTTATGGAAACATTAGGAGACACTAATAAAATTATCTTTTGTGCATTTTTTTGTTTTATGATTTTTTTAATAGTTAGGAATGAGATATTGATAGATTCCAAAATTATAAATATATACTACAATTTTTATCGTGATATCTGATTCCTTTGAGAATGAGAGAGAATCATAATTGTCCTCATATCTTGATCTTCACCAGTGAAGCATTGTATCGTGAGATGGAGATCAAATGGAAGTCTATACAAACTACCCTTCATCATAATTTCTCAAGAACTTAGAATTTAATCATAATTATATTACCTTACCAGGCTGATCTTGAGTACTTATCTTGTAAACTGATGAGAAATTTGAGGCCATATATAAAACATATGAATCGTTTACTCGTGCCCCGTGTGATATATTCACTATAATTCTCACACAGAGCATGAAGGAGCATTAGCATATAATAGCTAGGTACATGTAAAGTTCAAATTATAATCCTTCAAAATTTTGACTTTAGTTAGGAAATAAGTTTGCCCTCACTAATCAACTTGAAAAATTCTTTTTTTTTTGCAAGTGGGCATTGCTTGGCAAACTATCAACACATATTTTAGAATTATACCATTCAGATATATTTATAGGCATATAAGTTTATTCATAGACAGCTACTGAAATATGATTGGCCACCAAACTACAAGCTTCAAGAAGGCTCAAGTTAAAAGGCAAGTTAGAGAAAGACACATCAATATAACTCAAAACATAACATCATAACAATAACAATAAGAAACACATCACTAATGGCAAAGCGACAACTGTTGATGTTGGGAATTAGGGCAAGCTTTCACACTATTGCCGCCGTTCTTGTGGCCGGAGTAATATTCACAGCCGTGTATTTGTCCCAAAATGAAAATATCCAAAGGGACGGTGTTTCAGACGTCGACGACGACAATGGAAGAGACTGTAATTTGTTCGAAGGGAAATGGGTATTTGATAACGAATCATACCCTATTTATAAAGAAGAAGAGTGCAAGTTCATGTCTGATCAGTTGGCTTGTGAGAAGTTTGGGAGGAAAGATTTGAGTTACAAATTCTGGAGGTGGCAACCTCACAAATGCGACCTTCCCAGGTTTATTTCCTTCTTTATCGTTTTCAGTTTGACTTCACATCTATACATTTTTTTTGTTTATCATCACATCTTCTTTCTTTGTTTCTTTATTTATGGCAATTAGTATAATAAATATGTTGCATTATATTCGCTGCTATTTATGGCAAGGACGTTCGTTTATTAATTTAGCAAACGAAATTGACATAATTCAACTTACTTTTCTTATCGGTTGTCTTTTTCTGTACTATATATGTATCTCAATGTATGCTTACATTGTTGTACTTGTTACATTTGATGTTAAAAAAAGTTCTAAGTACAAATTTGTGTGGTTTTAATTGTTAATATTACTAAAAAAATAAAGTTATTTATAGAGAATTGTTTCTGAATGTAGCGGCTTAATAGATCGAAATGTTGAATATAATTATTACATCTATATATCATGTAAAGGTTTTTCATGTTGGAATAGAAAGAACATTAAATTACATGATTGCCTTTTTTTTTTATCAAAGTGTAAATTCCATTAATCTTATCCTGAAAGAACTAACACCATGTTAATAGCTTGTTTAGCAAGACTATCGGCAAGTAAATTAGCATTTCTGACTAATACATGATTACCTATATGCCGTTACCAAAACTGATACCAATATTATCATCTTTGAAATCTCTTAATTAAAAAAGGTTTAATGGAACGAAGTTGCTGGAAAAGCTAAGAAATAAGAGAATGGTGTACGTAGGAGACTCCTTGAACAGAGGTCAATGGGTATCAATGGTGTGTATGGTTAGTTCTGTCATTACAAACCCAAACTTGATGTATATGCACAACAATGGCTCTAACCTCATCACCTTCAAATCCCTCGTAAGTCCTCCAAAAAATTTATTCATAATAAATTAGTATACTGTAAGTGGGCGGTTTAAATAATAGAAATGATGACCGTCTTTTCTAGAATAGGAACATGCAAGTAAATAGATTCACACAAAATCTTTTTTTTACGATTAGGTTTTAAATGAACATTTTTAGTACTTAAAACCTAAAATCTTCTCATCATAAGTTTACACCGGGTTTCCAAATAATTTGAGACGGTTGTTGAACGTTCAATAATCAGGAATACAATGCGACAATAGAATTCTATTGGGCTCCCTTGCTAGTGGAATCCAACTCGGATGACCCAACAAACCACAAGCTACCCGAACGGATAGTTCGGATCCAATCGATAGTAAAACATGCGAGGCATTGGACGGAATCCGATATCATCGTCTTAAATTCTTATTTATGGTGGAGAATGCCTCATATCAAAACATTGTAAGTTTCTTTACTTGTAGTTAAACTCACTTATTCACTATAAATATATCTCTCAATATATAGATGGGTAACATACGAAATGAAAATAAAGGTGGGGGTCGTTTGAGAAGTTAGATGGAATATACAAAGAAGTGGAGATGGTGAGAGTTTATGAGATGGCTTTGCAAACACTTTCTCAGTGGTTGGAGGTTCATGTTAACTCCAATCGTACCAAACTTTTCTTCATGTCTATGTCTCCCACCCATGAAAGGTACTCTCTCTAAGTATTTTTCAAGATCCATAATAATGCCTTTTTGATATGTTTTTTTTTTCTCTGATAGATTCGTATCTCATTCTATACTATTTTCTTGGATATGGTTTTGTCAATATGTTTTTTCTCCAAACATATCAATTAGTTTTTAGAGTGGGTGTGCAATTTTCCCTGGATAAACATTGTTTCATGTTTGAGACGAAATTAAAGGCCCTTTTTCATATTTGATTTGCGTATACGTATTGAATTATTGATACTGTAAAATAGAACATCCTACCTTATTTTCTTTTCACTACTTATTTTGACACTCCATATGTTTTTTACATGATCCATTATTATTGATTTACAGGGCAGAATATTCTCTCTCTTTTTTTACGGTCAACGATTTTATGGCAATATAAGTTTAATGAGTACTTAGAATAATGCACATGATCCGCATTCACAATATGAGACTGTCCTATTAGTTGACCAACATGTTCTTTATACAAATCTATCTATGTAGGGCTGAAGAATGGGGAGGAAAAGTTAGTCAAAACTGTTACGGAGAAACTAGTCCAATAGATAAACAAGGGTACAATGGACAAGGGTCGGATCCAAAGATGATGAGAGTCGTAGAAAATGTATTTGACGGGCTAAAAATGCGAGGACTGAACATACAAATGATAAACATTACACAATTATCGGAGTATAGAAAAGAAGGCCATCCTTCGATCTATAGAAAACAATGGGAAGCATTGAAGGAAGATGAAATCTTAAACCCAAGTAGTTACTCTGATTGTATACATTGGTGTTTGCCAGGAGTTCCTGATGTTTGGAACCAACTTCTTTATGCCTATCTTGTTGATAGCCACTCTAATTGAAAACTATTCTTACATCTTCTTTTTTCGGTTTCCACTTCAATTGTACAGCTGATTTATATACCTTCAATTTCTGGTTTAACGAACTTGGGATCCTTCAACATGCATTTCTTTTTTGTATCAATGGCTGATCAGGTTTCATTTAAATTTTCGCAAAAATATCTTATATTGTGTTTTTAAGAAGTGAATATAAAATTTATCACAATTAATACAACATTCTCTTGAATGTTTGAGAGTCTTAAGTACAACATCAAAACCAAATTATGTATATGGATAGTTGAGTTAGGTCTACATAGAGTTACAAACTAGAGTATGAAACCTCATACTTGTTATGATCTACTGCAGGAATCGATGATAAATGATTTTAGTATTTTTGTAGAGAAGAAGGATGAGCTGCTGAGAAAAAGATCTTTCTTCGTATCATTTTTATAAATACAGGCTTTTATATATTGTATATACATATACATACTTATAAATCGTACATACACAAATTTTTGTTGTCACTAAGTAGTTCCATTGTGAAGGTAAAAAATGAGTGAACTCGAAAACTAAGATTGACTTTCTAGCAATTTATATTTAGAAAATCAATAGAGATAGCATTTAAAACGGACACTAACACGGGTTTATATATCGGACACCAAAACTGATGAAAAATATACAAAACTATTGTATATCATTCCTTCGCGGAGATTGAGATTAAGACCGTGATGTTACGAACTAATCTCCAAATGAGATTACGAATAATGATCAAATTTTATTTTATTTCATACAATATATAATTATATACAATGTTACGTTACGATTTACCATATGCGAGAATATAAATAGGTTTAATTTGTGCCCTTTTTTTTTGTAACGCTAATGTCTCTTAAGCTTCCATCTACTTATTTTTTAAGTTTAAAAACAAATGCCACATGGCATCACCGGGAGAGACTTAGCTTGTAGTTTCATAGTATATATGATTTCTTTCTCCATAGCTTAAAGATTGTTGTTGATGATATTAACTATACAAGATTTTCTTTGCTCTTTTTATTAGGACTGTGTCATACTTGAATGCTGATTATATCTAACTGAAAAGAAGAAAACAAATTAGAAACTTTGTTTGGGTATAAACTATTTTGGATTTTGGGATGCTCTTGATTAATAAGATGTCGAAAATTCTGAATCGGTTTTCATATTTAGAAAAACCGATTACTAGCTAAATTAGTGTTTTTACTTTATACCAATTATATAAAGTAAAAACTTTACAAAAAACTATACATTTTCTTTGTATAGAAGTACGTAAATACACTTAATATTAAACAAATTGTCATATAAACTTGTTGACAATTAAAAATTATTTAGTATAAATTATAAAATTAAGTTCAATTTATTAACAACTCATATTTACTTTTTTAAACAAAAAAATTATATGGCTAATTAATCATAATTATTGTAACTAAAATCATAATTAAGTAAGTCGATTTATTTTACACAGTTGATTTATATTTTTCTTCGTTGATTTTTTACTCGATTGATTTATTTAAACTATTGATTTATTTTTTTATAGTCATCGACTTAATTTTCAGTTTGGTCGACTTATTGTCAACTATGGATTTATATTTATACTGGTTGATTTTTGTTCTTTGTCGACTTATATAACCATTGACTTATTTTTTTATGTTCGTCGACTTAATCATCAAATTCGTCGATTTATTTTCAACTGTGGATTTATATTTGTATTGGTTGACTTTTTTCTTTGTCGACTTATATAACCATTGACTTATTGTTTTTATGTTCGTAGACTTAATTTCTTGTATTCATCGATTTATATTATGGTTCGTTGACTTTTTACTTTGTCGACTTTTTAAACCAGTGACTAAATTAATATGTTCATGGATTTAACAAATTAATATCTAAATTAATTAAACTGTAAATTATAAAACTAATTTTAAATTAAAATATTTAAATTCGTAATTATTTTATAATAAAAAATAAATAGGGAATAAGTAATATTCGTGATTATTTTATAATAAAAAATAAATAAGTAATTTTATTTAAATTAATAGAAGATAGGTAAAAATGTCATTTCAAAATAAAAATAGGGTAGTTTTCAAATGTTACCAAATTTGGTATAACTTTTTAACTTTCAAACAAATTTAAGATACTTATCCAAATCACCATTGAAACAAACCTGTTACAAACTATTAAAGAAAAGAACATCAACTATAATTTACAATTTTTTTAATTAATTCCTTAGAAACTTTTTGAAAATACTAAAAATGTAAAAAAAATTAACTTTCCACTGGTTATCATGGAGTAGTATTTTTTTTTATCAACTATACCTGTTTTGTTAAAAAATACTACTCATGGAGTACAACTTACCATTGAGACCCTAAAGAGATATTTGTGCATGAAAAGGTGTGTGTTGTTAAATTCTGTGTCACAATTTGAAGGCGGAGAAACTGGGGAAGTTGGCAGGACAGGTACAGAAATCATAAAGCCGCCCTGAAGTGACGCTCCAATTATTGTTTTGATTTCTTCCCATAATTTCCTCAATTTATTTCTATATTCCTCGAAATTCTAAAAACTTCAATTTCAATCATCCTTTTTCTTGGATTTTTCGAAGAAACTCGTTTCATTTATTTTAATTTCTGACTTTTATAAATTTGTAATAGACCCAATTGATTGAGGACTGTGTGGGTGATGACCATTTTAACGAAAAGCTGATCATATGAAGTTGAATTTTGTCAGAATGAATGTTTTTGCAACTTTTCAGCCAATTAATACTTTTTGAATGTTTATTGGTGCCTTTTATATGGAGGCTTCCCACTACTCTTGATTCTATGAATATTGCGTTGTTTAAGATCCAAATTAGTTTCATACGAACAAACACTAGATGATAATACAATATATTTCAAATTCTTTGTTTACATATTACCTAAACTTTTAAGTAAAGAAAGAACTTAAGTTTATATGTATGCTTGTTTCCATCAATTAGGCTTGGAAATGTCGAGGAGTGGAGTGTGGGAGGGATTAGAATGGTTGTGGAGTTATAGGAACTTATGACAGTCAAAATATAGTATTACAGTAATTCTAATTTTATAGAAACTAATATTTTTTTTTTTTCAAATTTATAGTCAAAGCCTCAAAGGCATGAGAGTTTTCTAACAACATAAAATATTCATGCAATATTCATAAGATCCAAATATTGTTATCTTGATTTTCATCTACCTAAGTTCACTCCTAATCATGAATACTAAACTAATCAACAGTGGGATCCAAAAAAGTATTTATAATTAGAAAGTTCAAGCCCCGTTGGCCCATACATCTCCCTAAAACAAAGTCTAGACCATGTAATTTAACTCTTCTTTGGAGAACAGACCCCTCCCAACGTGAATCGAACATGTGACATCTTTAATCACTATGTTTTTAGTAACCAAAGGACTTAACCACTAGACCAACTCATCGTTGGTAAAAAAAAGTATTTTTTCATCGTAAGCAGAACATAAATGTAAAAGAAAATAAAGTAAAAGATAATTTAATTTGATTTTGAAGGAAGACGACAAGTTATGATATATTTGATTTTTAACTGATTCAAACATTATAACTTACTATTTTACGGAGATTTTCTTGATTCATTTTGGACAGGAAAATTAATTTCGACGACCACAATAAAAGTATCCTTCATATGAATCAGAGAATCTTTTCATGTTCCAGTTTTGCTTTTTGTGGAATTTGCGTTCGAATCTTCATTTGAAAATAATTACTTAGTAGTATGTTTTAACATATGGAGTATTATCAACAACGAGTTCTGATTCGAGATTATGGAGTAATTTCACATAATTATATGAATAAAACCGTTAAAAGCTAGTATGTTGTCAATAGTGATTGCATGTCTTAAATTGTTGTCATTCATGAGAAGTTTAAAATTAGGCTAAGCTCATACAAATTGTATAGTCATTCGAGCTTTAAATTGAGGTCGCTTTATCTACTTAAGTTCAAAATATCGTTCCAACATTCTCCAACATACTAACCAAATCATACGTTCGGAATTTTCTAATACCAAGCTAAATGCAAGCCGAAATTGTGAATGATAATTAACCAAGCACACCTTCTTTATCTAATATTGCATACAAGGCTCAGTCTGGCAGAAGCTAGTTTATTAAGTAATATTCATAGATTCTATGTCACACCATAAGAGCACAACTGTGTATAGAGATGGCAGAAGATAGAAACTATGGAATTCCATGTATATTAATAGTAAAGTAACACTCCTACTTAGATTCGTTCTTCTTCAATTATTATGATGTTTTAAAAAAAAATCTTTAAAACATTAATGTATCAGGCTATTGATTGAGGGCTGTTGCCTATGATAATGACCCAACCAAAAAGCTGAGTCAAATTAAATTGAATAATGTCAGATTGAATGTTTGTAAATTCTCAGCCAGTAAAAGATATAGAATCATATACATATACTATCTAATTGAATATTCTTGTGTGTGTTTTGTTTTCTTTTACTTGGAAGTCTCCTACTACTTTGAAAATATCAATCTTGCTCCGAAAAGGTAACACCGAACAGGCGAACACCTCATCCGATCCCTTGATATTCAGTTATGAAAGGCATTTTAGAAACATCATAATAACTTCATGTTATCTTCTTCTCTTTTTGTGTGTGTGCTGATTGCATTTTTATATTTAAATTTTCAAACCACAATCTAATAAACTAATTAGGGATTGGAACTTGATTACTAATGACAATTTAATAAAATGTAGTATGCGAGTTTAAATTCAGGTGAAGATGCAAAGGCGATACTAATACAAATTATTAGGTTACATGTCTTGTTCTTATAATAGGAACTAAGATGTTTGCTTTCCTTTTTGGCTTCTTCTAAATGTGTATGTTATAGGAAAAGTTGATTCTAAAATTCGACCACCATGAACAACCTGGTTTAGTTTCATCGTCAAACTGTTTTCTTAACTTAATGCAAATGTACCTTTGCTATTCGTCTAAGCAAAACTATCAGGAAACCGCATATATACATATATATATATATATATATATAACTATCCACAAATTTATATAATTATAAGAAAGTCACATTTCATTTTACTATTTTTCTTTATATAAACTGTACGGTTCTGAGACTTCGTTTATAATTTTTCTTGGTGTTCAGAGGTAACCATACAAAAAAAACATGTTTAAGACGAGTGTAAATTTTTCTCCAATAGAACTATACTATTCATTTTGAGTATTTACTCTCAACACCGTAGTCTATCACCCATTTTGTATTTTTTTTGCGTGTAAATTTTTGTTTAAATGAAATGTTCCAAATAGATGGTTTGTTCTTTTATATATTTGTTCAAAATATCTGGGACGTGGTCATAGTTATTTCAGATATTTAACTGTTAGAATACCGATGTTAGATTTTTCTGATAAGTTTTTCAACCAGCTTCAACACTTTATTAACTGTAAAACTATTAATTTGGTGATGAATCCTTTGCTTCGTTTTTCAATCAATCAAATAAGAGTTCTGGATGGTTATGGACCTTTTCGGGGCCAAACCCTCGTTTTCTTTACAAACAAAGTAAGTGGAAATAGAAACATTAGTGGACATGAATGTAGTGAGTGATGAAAGTGAGAGATATGGGAGGAGAGGGCTATTGAAGTATTTGACTACACCGCATGATGTGAGATTGATGTGAATGGTAACTAATAACACCCAAACTCACTTTTATGAGAAAATGTATCTTTAAAAATGATATTGTTCAAAGCTTTGATGCGTTATAGGGGAACATACTCATTATTTGAAAAGAACCCAATACAACCATTTTTCTTCTTCAGACGAAATAAAATTCTTATGTAACCAATAACCATCCAAACTTTGAGCATATAGCTCAAAGCCATCTAAACTTTTGATATAGCAGCTAGAAACGTTACCAACTTATTATTCCTCTATCACAAATTTAAATCAGATTTTTTGAAGCCAAAAATACGATACTCCATAAAAATAAATTAAATCTGTAAAATGACATAAGTTTATCATTGTTATCTTGTTAGTTAACTCTCCCTTTCGACAAAATCATTCAAATTAGGCCATCTTGTATGTTAATTCTTTTCTAGACATGCGCATTATAATTTAGGTAATTTTGTACGTTAGCTGGAACAAAAACATTATTTTGGCTGACTTCTAGAGTATAACCATTAAACCATATGTATAATACTAGTCAAATTAGAAAATATTAGTATATTTTTAGACATTTTGTAAGCTATAATTATTTTTAAATACTTCAAGATTAGTAATATATATTTGATAAATATGCGAAAAACTTAATTAACCTTGTACGGTCTTCTTGTGCATCAATCATCTTTTTAAATCAGTGAATACGTAGTGAAACAAAAAAAATCAGTGAATACGTATTTGACTTACAACCGTAGTCGGCAGGAATGCATGAAAACATAAAACAAGCAACAGGCTAACAAGACGCTTTAGAAAAAACTAAAAAGATAAAGTGAAGTCTTGACATGCATTTTTTCAAACAAAAAAAAAAGTCTTGACATTCATTAAATTAAATCATATTTGTAAACATATATGGAAAAACTAGCTTTACCGTTATTTTAGTAGAATTTACCTATTTTGGCAAGAATTGTTGTACCTCTGATATTATGTACTTACCTAAGAAATCTAATTATTCACTCTTACTATTAAAAATTGATAAGTAATTGCAACAGCATCTAAGATCATAGAAAAAAATGATTTACATGTGTTGCAATTAATACTTTTTATATTTTTAATCCACGAGAACAAAAAAAGAGTACTATAAAAAATCGTATTTTGCAAATGTGCCTATTTTTGGATATTTTAAAATTTGGACCAACAGTATTGAATAATATGTTTTTTTTATATATATATCTCAGGGTAAATCCCAGGTCTACGGAGGAACTCATACTAATCCTTAGAGGAGGTGCAGCCCATGGATAGATTCTCTCTCTAGGTATGCAAATGGACCGAAAGCAATGACCCATATCCATGTGGGTGTCCAAGGTAATATGTTATGATTATATATATATATATATTATTTATAATGAATTACAAATTTACAATATATACAGTATATATATATATATATCACTACTAATTTTCTCGAGTTTGCTTGTATCTATGTGCTGTTACATGAAACGCCGATGATAATTAATGTTATAAGCTTTTCATAGTTTTGATTGGACTTTCAGTTTCCAACACTATACAAATGTTTGGGTCCTGGAAAAATTCCTTAAATCTATGAAATGTTAATATACAATAAAATCAATTCATATACTTAAAAAGGTTTATTTGGCAACTAACCAAAAATAAAAAATAAACATAATATCTAACCAAAATTCCTAAAATTAATGGTCTGTTATAAACTCATTTAGTAGATGCTCATTAGAGGCTCATGGTCTAGAATATCTCTTAACCCTAGTTCTTCTCCAAATATTATATCCCTATATATATACTCTGTACTTCTCATGGAATAATATACAACACAATTCTCTCTTTCTCTTCTTTACTACAATACGTTATCAGCACGATAGATGTAGCTATCTGAGTAAACCCTAGCCTCCTAAACAAGAATGTTCTCTATTATCTTCTTCCTCACTCCGATCGATCGTAAGCTAACATCTTTCTCACTTTTATAATTATACAATACGATATCTAATATTATTTGGTAAAACATAAGGTTAACGTCATACTTCGTGTATAGTATCACGTTAGTTTTATAATTGCTTTGATACAATAGTTGAATTACTTTTGTCTTATTATGCTACTTATTTAATCTATTTTATACATAAATATTGACTTTGTTATTCATAGCATACACATGTATGTCTATCGATGGAGAATTTCTCACAAGTCATATTTATGAGTTGATTTCGCAATTCAATAGCATATTCATGTTGGGTCATGAATCATATATGTTTATTGATCGAATATCATAATTTTATGTTTTTATATTTAATCAAGTTTTAAGTTTGATTTTGTGATTCGATAACATACACATGTTAATTCATGAATACTATGTTTATCATCGAGTAAATCTCACAAATCATACTTATATATATATTAATTATTTTATCACAATTTTATGTTTTTATTTAATCTATTTTTAAGTTTGATTTTGTGATTTGATAACATACACATGTTGATTCATGAATACTATGTCTATCGATGAGTAATTCTCACAAATCATACTTATGTATATTAATTATTTTATTAATACGTTTTTTTTTGTTCTTAAAATCACATATTTTATAATAAAATTAATCGATCATGATTAACGCTTCTCTACTATTGATCAAAGATATTTTATAATTATTCAAAAATCTATGTAAGTAATTTACCTTATAAGTAATAGCCTAGCTCAACATAGAACTAATTCATTATTAATTTAATCTTAACATGACATGAAAAAAATTCATGCATAATTGCTTCCAATCGATTAAATCTAATATTAAATATTTGTAGTTCTTTTATTATACTTATAAGAACAAGCAATCAATTGCCTAAACATATCTTAATGTTTTCGTCATAATCAGTTATGCTTTTATTGATTTCTTATCACGACATGTGTTGGATATTTTATGAAATTCACCAAGTCCATGTTATTTGATTTCCTTATGGATTTGCGAATCATTAGTAGAAATTGATAAGTTGCTTTGATTCGTTGGATTGGTTATTTGGAACTCAACGATTTGGTATTCCCCTAATTCATTCATAATAAGGTATATTAAACACTTCGATGATTTGATTATGATGTTAATAAAAACATTATAGTGTTTAATGATTGGTATTTTTTTTTTGGGTTTTACTATAAAATTCATAAATCATCGAGTTGAGTTGATTATGGTTCATTCGCTGAAGTGAATGTGACATATTATATAAGAAAAGAAAAGATCACTATAAGCCAAAGAAGTGGCTATAGAAATTGTCTTGAAAAGACAAGATCGATATCAAAGTTCTTTCAAAAACTAAAATTTTCATTTGAATTGAGAAAAGAAAGATCTTACGAATAAGAGAAGTTTATATCATCTGATGATGAAATAGTCTAGTGTGATTACAATGTAATTTAAAACTATTGATGCTTTATACTCTCTAATGTCTTACAGATAATTAGATGATAAAATACATGACCCAAATTGGGATATTTTGTTAATTATATAATGAGATACAATTCGAGATAGATGAACCTGAAGTTTCATATCATCTCGAGGGGAAGAATTAGAGAATCTCACATAGACTACAAATGAACATAATAAGTGACATACTTAAAAGATTATGTTCAATAAGTTCTTCCAACAATTCTCAAATGAAAAGTGTGATCACCAGAATGTGATATTACATCAAAATAGCTATGTGATTTGTTAAATCTAGCTATATCTAAGATTACAAGACTTGAAGTATGTAACTGAATTAATCGAGTTATGTTCAAAATTACTTGCAAATTGATATTATGAGAGAATATCTCTAATGCGGAAGTTGGTAAAGCAGACATAATGAAAGTTTTCATGCAAGTAATGTTGTCTCGTAGACACAATATCATGAACAAGAATTTAAGAAGTATTATGAATTTATCGTGTCTTCTTAAGGATGAGAAAATAATGAGCTATTTTCTGAAATCATGACTCATGCATGTCTGGCTAGTTTTAATATATTCCCGGAAGTGAATTCAATATCTTACATATATAAAAGAAAAGGATTATACAAATTAAATCCTTGAGAAAGTAGCTACCAAATTGACCGCATTATCACCACTTTCTGACGATACTCATCATTGGCTTTGGATTTTCCGGATACACTCCATTTCTAAATTCTTGATTCTCATACCATATATTTATATATGTTTTAGTTAAATTAATCTATCAGATTTACTTTACTTTATTATAGATTTACTTTACTATAATATCTCGTTTATTGCTACATGCTTCATGGTCCAAATCCATGCTTGGTTATCATGGACTAGAGAAGTTCATTTGATTATGATATCCCATGGAGGGAAAAAGTGATTAGCAATAAAAAAAAAAGTACACCAGAAGTTTAATAAGAATGAAAGTAAACTAGAAGTTTACCAAAAAGAAAAAAAAAATATATGATTGGCTTAACCGGATTGGTCATCCTGGTTTGATAATGATGCGGAAAAATAATTGAGAATTATGTGGACATTAAGTGAAGAACCAGAAGATTCTTCCAATGATTTATCATAGGTTATTTGCTTAGAAAGCAATATGATAATATGGTTTTCACCAGTCAAAGATTATTTGGACTCTATCAATATTTCTGAAATATATACAAGGAGATTGATTATGGGCTGATCACCCACTTTGTGACATTTCTATGCATCGATTCAATGAACGCATTGACTCGATTGTTGCATCCTAGAAGGTCACGTTTATCCTTGTTATAAACCAGCAACCGGGAGTTTGCGAGGTTACTTTCTTAAAGTTCCAAAATTTATGTTTGAAGCCTAATTATTATATATGTCCATTGAGATATGTGTTGAACATCCGGAAGTTCATGTTCATATACAAAATTTTAGTAGCATTGATTCGCATCAAGCCAATGAATAACTAATTGTTCTCCCCATCATTATTGGTTTAGGGTTAGAAACCAAATAGTTTCCATCTGAACGATCTTTGAATGAAAGATCTATGAATGTGAAAAGTGCTCCACCACAGCGCTTGATGATGGAACCTCAAAAGAGGATAAGAATATATGTTGGATATGAAAGATAATTAAGAGTCATCCGAGAAGGATTTATATAAGGCTCAATTTATATACTTTCATTTTAATGAGTCAACTTTTCCAACATTAGGGGGGAAATTAAACAGCTGGAGAAAGATATAAGTATGTATGAATTATCATTGATCCTCGAACCAAAAGAATTTATATGAGAAGTCCAAAAAGATAATTCATAAGAAGAACTTAGCGTATTAATTGTCATACGCATTTACTAACTCAAATAGAGTGATAAAGTCACCTATACCAGCTGTATATGCTCCAATTAAAATGGAAGTCCCGGAAGGACTATATCAAACTGCTAAAGAGTCTAAAGATCGCCTAAAGCGTGATAGACCTTTTTGGTTCTAAATATAATTATCCTCGAAAAAGAAAAGGAGCAAGAATTTAGAATGACCAAATCGAGGAAAGAATTTTTTTTTGAAAAATCTCCAGAAGAGATTGGATGATCTCTAGAAGAGACATAAACATGACAAATGAAAAATTCAAGTACTTGAAAATGAAGAGTTATAGCTAGCTATGTCATGTATGGAATAAGATGGAACCATAAAGCAAATCGACGTCGTAATATTTTTGCATGCAATGAGCAGTTGATATTATGGATAAAAAGAGAGGATTAAGAAAGAAAGTCTATTGAAAAGTGTACACAAAATAATGATTGGAAGAAATAGACTTATATAATCTCTTGTAGAGAAATATATGGACCAATAGTCCTTGCACTTAAAGTGTAAAACCAATGTCATATCTCTTAAAGTCTTTTGTATGAAAGAATAGTGAATATAGTGAAATTCACAAAGATAAAGAATGTTTTATTAAGAGATATATTCTCTTGTGGTGACAATTATTTTTGATAGCTTACAAGTTTGGTAATAAGAGATGAAACAATGGATAAAGACATTTATAAGCAATCCTTGAAGGATATATATGTGAAGGATACAATCCTTGAAGGATTAATGATATTAGAATTATATTCTCAGGAATTCTACTTGATAATCGATCGAATGAAAAGAAAGTATGTAGCATGGGGTATAATCATGTAAATACCCATGTAGACTTATCAAAAGATTTTTGATAAAGTGATTCTTAATTGGAGATTATTGAAACTCTAGCAAAGTTATCATAAGTAATACGATGATAATAATATATGATCATTGGATAATAATATTTACATCAAAGTCCGAGAAAGATTTAAGGAGATTTGGGAAAAGAATATAACTACAATATATTTTGATGATTTAAAATATCACTAGAACTCTTGAAGAGAGTTCTATATTGTGGAATATAAGAAAGGATTTGGGAAAATACTTTGGCAAGATAAAATTATCTCCAGATATCCCAAACTAATCATCTAATGAAAGAGAAGTTATCTTAAAGATGTTTGCATGATTGTACAAAAAGTTGTTCATATATGTTTGGTCTTGAAGTACCATATATAAAATGTGCTTAGAGCGTTTTGCTCATCTATTTCATGATTGAAATATGTGTTTTGTTTGACTAGAAAAGCATGAACAAAATGTACAAGATAAATATTTAAAGATTATACATGAAAAACATTTAGGCATAAGAAAGGATGCTATGGACCAGAAGTCCTATGATTCGAAAGATTATATGAGAATCATACGAGTTTGCTTATTGATTCAAAAGAGATATATGATCGAAATTCATCTCCTGAAGAAGATGTTTCCGAGGGGGGAAAATATGTGTGGATGTACTCTTTTTCCCTTATCATAGTTTTTATCCCATAGGGTTTTTCTATGAAAATGTTTTTAACGAGACATCAAAGAACACGCAAATGATAAACACTTATAGAGGAATGTTATCATTATAAGGATATATGAAATTCTATCAATCTCCCATAAGCATGTCATCCATGAATGATATCTAGAGAAATAAAGAGAATGATCAAGATGAATCATGTAGAAGACCGATGAGTTGCAGAAGAATGGCGGTGTACAAGTTCTAAAGGTTGTTCAAGCGAAACTTTGGCAGATTTATTTTCAAGACACTTTCAACTACTACTTTCAAGAAACAAGTTTGCAGCATCAAGAAGATCTCAAGTTATGCACTCATCAGGGGGAGTAAAAACGAGTTGCACTCTTTTTTCTTAACCATGGTTTTGTCCTAATTGGGTTTTCCTGGTAAGGTTTTAAAAACGAGTAAAAACGAGTTGCACTCTTTTTTCTTAACCATGGTTTTGTCCTAATTGAGTTTTCCTGGTAAGGTTTTAATGAGGCAACATCTTATGCGTATTAGGATTATTTTTACTCTAATGACATCCAAGGGGAGTGTTATAAACTCATTTAGTGGATGCCCATTAGAGGCTCATGTTCTAGAATATCCTTAAACCCTAGTTCCTCTCCAAGTATTGTATCCCTATATATACTCTGTACTTCTCATGGAATAATCACAACATAATTCTCTCTTTCTCTTCTTTACTACAATATGGTCAATATTTTGCCGCATAAAAGGATTTTGGTTAGTTATTATGTTTAATTTTTGTTTTTGGTTAATAGCCAAATTATCCCTACTTAAAATCCGGCATAGTATGATAGCTATAGCCTATAGTATTAAATAGATGGATCTACTATAATTTATTCGTCTATAAAAGCATTATAGACGTTTCCTTAATTTCTGTGAATCAAAGGACCTGAAAAGTGATAAGCATTTTTTTTTAAAAGGACCTGAGAAAAAAAAGAAGTCAAACCATCAATACGGGATCCAGTAAATCACATCTGGACTATATAGTATAACTGTACAACCAATAAAACTTTCTAAAAATAAAAGAAAAAGGTAATGAATTCAAGAAGTAGAAATTATTACAGAAAAACACAAGAGTATAAAATAATAAAATGTTTGGCAGAATATACAAATTAATAATTTCACGTTTAACGAAGAGGAAATGACGTGTCTTCCTTCGCACCCAAGTTCCTTAAACTCTCACCGTCTGCCTATAAATAACACTCTCTTCTCCTCTTTCTTCCTCACTTGCATCTTCTTCTTAGCTTCACTTTCCTCTCTAATTAATCTTCTTTTTAATTCTTTAACCAAGAAAAGAAAGTATAGAAGAATCTGTAAAGCTCAGGAGGGATAGCGCCATAATGATCTCATTCACATTGAGTTTTTGGCGCTGTCCATCCTGAGTTTCATTGGCTCTTCTTGCTACAATGCAAAAGCCATATACAAACGCCTAAAATCACTTGAAAATCTATTATCTTTAGAGTCTCGTTTTAGCTCTTTTTTTGTGGGTCTATGTTTTAGCTCTTTTTCATAGTGACCACTACAAAACTATTTCTTTTCTGTTTAAACTAAGAGAACCATACTTACTTCTTGTTTCTAAAACAGATCATGAAGAGAATCAAGAATATATCTCATATTTAGTCTCTTCTCCGGTGAAATAGTCACCGGACCGGCGACATCTCTCCTGACCCCGGTGGATGGGGCCCGTCGGGTAGGTCTAATATGTTTCCTATTAATTACAATCAGTGTTGTTATTACCGTTTTGGTAAAAAATAATTGGATAATGTCGGGCCAAACTTTCTAACCCAATTATTATGAAAAAGTTTAAAAAATCAATTATATACAAATATTCTTACATTAAAATAGTCATATATATTGGAGATGCTACTAACCAAAAGTTATACAGTATCATATTTCATTTTCTCCCTTTTCCTTTTAGATTTGTTTTCAGGATTTTACTAACTTTATAGTGACTGTGGTTGGGGTCAGGGTGAGTGGGGAACAGATATGCTCTGCATGAATCACGTGGACCAACATGCATATACACAGTTACATTTATTTTTCTTATAAGTTTCATTTTCAGTTTTTCCAATTTATATTATCTTCTTGGTGATTCTTCTTCCACGTTTTCACTCCATTCTTCACACACATACACGTGTGTGGATATATACAAATATAGGTATTTATTGCATTAAAGTTCATGTAATATTCAAGAAATGGAGAACACTGGTGATTACGAAAATTTAGTTTTTTAATTGAATTCTATGTTTGTTTCTCTACCAATTTTAAGTTTCAGAGCAAGCTAAAATTATGACATAGTGGGGAAAGTGTATCCTTCAATAAGGACCTTCACGAACCACTCGCCCACTTAATAAAAGCTCACTTTATAAATCTTACGCTCTTTTGAATATAAAACTGAATAATTTCAAATTGAAAGCTACTCCACAGAGAAAAATTATGTCGAACTATACTAATAACTAATCCACATTACCAATATTGAAACCGGTAGCACTTTAGACATTGGAAAAAAACGAATCTCTGAAATGTTTCTATATGAGAAAGATGATGAAATAAATATGTGCTTACTCTTGTACTAAAGTGCAACGACTTAATGCAGCACAAGACTTTTGCAATGAAATTTCGTCGTGGCAATCATTATGTTGCAAATGTTGCGATGTACGACTAACATTGTTTTGAATTTAAGACAAATTAACCATTTACAATGAATATTAGTGCTACACTATTTTTTTTGGTTTGTATGTTCCACTATCTTATCATCGAGTTGAATCGGTTTTAATGTTGTTGTTTAACAAATAATTTACAGAAATGATTTCAAAATTCGGATTGGATATCAAAATTGAACACCTTGCTGATTCGCAAATTAAGCTGGTTAATCGAAAGGTCAAGTATGATATAGAAAAATATGACAAAAATATCCATATGCACACCCAAAGAAAATCTCAGAAATGTATGCATGCATGTAAGACATTCTAGACAATTCAAAGGGGAAAAAATAGTATAGACAACGATAATGAGAGAAAATACTCTTTATACTCAATCACCATTAATTTTGCGTCATTAGAGATAAAAACAGCACAAGAACTATTTTTGGTAGTTAGAGTTCATAAGTTCATATAATATCATGATGATCATATGCTATATTAAGTATATGTTTTTGTGATTTGATTTCAAATAGTTAAAACTAGAACTTTAGTTATTTTATTGTCTTGGATTTCTCGAGACAATACTATGAAATTTAGGCTTTGTTGAATTATAATTTTTCCAGTATTCGGGATCAGCTGTTGATAGTATTTAAAGTACAAAAACCATTTTTCTGATACAGAATTGAACTCATCATGAGTCATGATCTTAAATATTCACCCTCAAAACTATTAAACCACCACCCACTTAATTAATAACCAAATAGTTCAGGGTATTTACTATCTTACAAACTTACGTTATTTTGTTGTCAACATGGTCCATTTATTATAATGTTAATGGAATATGATATTGTCATATTGGTGTTAGTACTGTATTTTAACGTGCATAATCAGGTATTGGAATTTCTTTTGCTGGGACCGCAAGTCATGTGAGGTTGCTGCACGGCGTCGCAACACTCTCTCAATTGATAATTTAATGCACAATTGTCTCAATTCCCGATGAATGTGGTGACTTCAATTCTATGCCTTAACTCGTGTACTCTATGATCCTTTTAGACCAATAGTAAATCTGACTCTTCTAAAATGGTAAAAACGTTGTTCATCTTTGAATATATTCCTTTTTATGTGTATTTTTTTTTTATTATAAATATTGTCTTTCGTTCATATGTATTCTTTATAGAGATTTCCAGATGACTAAGAAACACACTCTATAGAGTTATTTTTGGTAATAGATTATAGATACATGGCCACATCACACATGCATGAGTATTTAGAAAAAAATATTTTCCACATATACCAACTAAAATTCGTCACAAGATTATACATACTATCTACCAAAATATTACTAAACAAATAATTGATGCATATTGAGATGAACAAACGAAAAGAAATGATTTCTCTATACACTAAAAATACTAGACCACGACAAACTAAACCAAACTATAAATTTTTGTATTGAACTTTTCCAACAACATGGAGTTATATAAATTTGAATATGAGTGATGAGAAACAGGATACTAATACTTGATAGAATATAGAATATTCGGTTACTTATTCTTGTAGATATTCTTGTTAATATCTCACTTATTCTCCTGATTTCATGTAACAACTTTAGCTATTAATAGCTCAATGAATATATCGATCCCGGCAAGGGAATTTATTAGCTTTCATGGTATCTGAGCGTCAAAGCTCCTGAGACTTTGATTCCTTTCTTTTATTTCTTTTCTTCTCTCTTCTTCTTCTACTTCTATTCTCTGTCTTTCTTCTTTGCTTCCTAATGGCTGCTGCTGCTCCACCTGCGACAATCGAAAGAGCGTTTGGTGTCACCAACATCAAATCTCACATTCCCATCATTCTTGATTTCAATGATCATAATTATGATGCTTGGAGAGAGTTATTTCTCACTCACTGTTTGACGTTTGACGTCCTAGGCCATATTGATGGCACTCTCCTTCCTATTGATGACAACGATCAAGCTTGGAAAAAAAGGGACGGTCTGGTCAAATTATGGTTGTATGGAACGCTTGCTCCGCCTCTGTTTCGCAGTTCGTTCCAAACTGGAGGCTCCGCTAGAGACATTTGGATCCGGATCGAAAATCAGTTTCGTAACAACAAGGAGGCTCGTGCGATTCATCTCGATAATGAACTCCGCACAACAGAAATCGGTGACCTATCGATACAAGAGTATTCTCAGAAACTCAAGACTCTTGCCGATTTGCTCACAAACGTTGATGCACCTGTCACTGATAGGACGCTAGTGATGTATCTCCTCAATGGCCTGAATGAAAAATACGATTACATTATCAATGTAATCCAACACAAGGATCCATTGATACTCTTACAGCCTATACGGATGCGGATTGGGCAGGGTGTCCTGATACACGTAGATCAACATCTGGTTATTGTGTATTCCTCGGGTCAAACTTGGTTTCTTGGTCTGCCAAACGCCAACCTACGGTTTCACGATCAAGCTCCGAAGCTGAATATAAAGGTGTAGCTAATACGGTTGCGGAACTTTGTTGGATACGTAACTTGCTCTTGGAACTTCACTTCAAGATTACCAAAGCTTCAGTGGTGTATTGTGACAACATAAGCTTCATTTACTTAGCTAACAATCCGGTGAAACATCAACGCACCAAACATGTTGAGCTCGATATACACTTTGTTCGAGAGAAGATAGCCATCGGTGAAGTTAAGGTGCTTCATGTCCCGTCTTCTCTTCAGTTTGCAGACATCTTCACCAAAGGATTGCCGACAACGCTCTTCAATGAGTTTCGAACCAGTTTAACCGTCATAGCCATGGACGCTTCAACAGAGGGAGGGTGATAGAATATAGAATATTCGGTTACTTATTCTTGTAGATATTCTTGTTAATATCTCACTTGTTCTCCTGATTTCATGTAACAACTTTAGCTATTAATAACTCAATGAATATATCGATCCCGGCAAGGGAATTCATTAGCTTTCAATACCAACTACTAAGCTATTTTGTTACCAGTAAAATGGAATGTAGGAAATCAATGATTTTATCTTTTTTTCCTTTTCTTTGCCTTTATCACACCTTACCCGTTTTAGCTTAAGATATCAAACCAATTTTGGAAACTCTCTTCGTATTTTTAATCACCTACGTTACAAATCGAGATGAATTGGTTCCTCACTTGCTGGTCGATAAATTTGATGATTCGGCTAGGAGGATTTGGCTCTTCACTATGACGTCGAACATTTTGTTCTCTCCACATGGTATGCAGTATGAAACAATGTTTGGGTATCACATGAGTTAACCAAACGTCCAAACCTTTTTATGCCAATTGACTTGACTTGTTGTTTTCCATTTGTCATTGTTTTGAAATATAAATTGAACTTTGAACTTGTCTCCCTTTACCTCTCCACTTAACAACATCTTCGATCCCAACACTTTAAGTTACTCTTTAGTTTCACGAACTTCTTAAATATCGTTTCAATACTGAAATTCTATGTCTTCGCCTTTTTTGTATGTGCCATACTTCTGTCACCATAGCAGTTATTTTGACCCTTATGTATATAACACCTCTCACCCTCGTGATGTCGATCAAATAACCCGTTTCCGACCATCTGTCGTACCAAAATGAAGTGGTTTTCCCATTGTCATCTATTCGACTAACTCCACGAGCTTTAGTGCTTGTGTGTGTCGGATTGAAAACTGTTTAGATATATGCTCCCGTGTTTTTAATTTTTTTGCCATAGGTTCATTCCTTAGGTTTATAATGTATCATATAAACCAAAACATTTGATTTTATGAAATATTTCCATTCTTGGCAACAAAAAAAAATCTTTGGAAATTGATCGATATTTGAGAAGCTTATGCCATATCCATAATTTTATATTATTAGGTTTGAATTTTTTATGGGCTTCCAACTCAAAATCAATTGGTCAATAAATGGATTGACCATAATTCTTAATATATTACTATATTATTTCTTCAACTACCGATGTAGACAAAAATTAAGAACGTTAGACACACTCGCTTAAAGATTTTCTTCCTGGCACACATTACGAGGAGCCTCCTTCTTCTTCTTCATGATGATCCTTGACCGGAAAATATCTTCCTCCGCTCTGTAATTCTGTCGCTCCAGCCATAGATCTCAGGCATGTATAGCCTAGGTTATATGTGCTCTTCTCCGATCTCCTCCATGGTCTCCGGAGTTAACTCAACCAGCTCCGGTCTCTTTTCTCGCCGCCTGGATCTACCTCCGGCGTTGATCCCTCCACAGCTCCTCCGTTGTCAAACCCCTAACCGTCCGCCAGTACCCCCGGTCCCACCGGACTCTCGGCCGCTCCTCCTCTCCACCATGACCTCTGTCCGAGCTTCACCGACGACATCCATGAGTTCCCTCTCGGCTTCGATCAGTCGGTGAGTGACACGAGTCCCGTGGAACCCCCAGTACAACCAAACCCGCCGCTTCCGTCTGATGAGTCGTGTCCAGTTTCTGATGAGTTCTCTCGCTGCTTTGCGCGTTCATAGATAGGCCGGAGCGTTTCCGTTTGACCATCATCGTTGGATCAATCGCCGTCTACGTCGTTTCTCACCGAAACCTTCCCAAAATCTGAACGGCACCAGATCGGAAAGATTTCCGGTTTGGATTCGACGGTTAATCCCTTCATCTTGATCCATTCATACCCTCCCTGACCGTTTGGTCACCAGAATGTTAATCGACGGAAAAGTCCTATAAATGCCGTGGGCGACATCACTTCTTCATTAAAATGGATTATATTGATGTTGGGCTTTAGGAAGCTGATGGGCCTGATTCAAATCCACTCAACTATTCAGAGTGATGGGCTGAGATTGAATTTGGACATGTTTGTGATAAAGGGTTGTACAAAGTCAGTCTGCTTAGGCCCAATTTGGAGATGGTTCTATATGATATTTGCCTAGCTTCAAAGTTCTGGATTTTTAAATCCTGTAAGTTACTCCCGGTGGAAGAGATCAATTTCACCTTCTACCATGTCCTTGAGATTGGTCGAATCCCCGAGCTTTATGTTGGGAACTTCAAAGTCACATGGCAAAGTGACTAACTTGAGACTTTCTGGCTTTGATGCGAAGTCATTCTTGACGCATCCGAGGCATGCTTTGGACTCGCTTTCCATCTTTCGCAGTGATGTATCTGCTTTACAATTTATTGCTTTTCAATTATGTTGTAGTCTTCTTTTCAGAGGATGTTTAATTCTCTTCTTTTGGACCTTATTCAATTAAATAAATGAAGTAAGGTTATCGACAAAAAAAAATCCTACCGGTGTCAATATCACTTAGCGAATATACAATAAATCCATAGAATTTTTAAGTAATAATTGGAGGTAGGCCTGGGCAAAAAAACTGGTTCCGATTAACCGAACCGGTTCCAACCCGGAAAAACCGTTACAAATCGATTGCGGTTTAGACTTAAATAACCAATGGGTATGAATCTCAATTGCCATCGGTACCGGTTATTATGCGTTACCGACCGGTTACCCAGTCGGTTAATGAATGAACCGGTACAAAGCCTCTTACCCTTACAGAGGGTTTTGATTTCCTTAAGCTTTTGTTATTCCTTCCCCAACAAAACATATTTCTCTTCTTTCTCCTCAAGCAAATTCGATCCTCAAATCTTAGCTTTCCATAAAATTACAAATTTGTTTTGATTTTCATAGATTTTTGAAGATTTGAAGCTGATTTGATTGATTGATTCAGTTTTATTGCAGTATGACGTTTAAGATTTTGTGATGATTCTTTATTATTCATATGTTTTGAGATTTTGTTTTTCCAAAAAATTGTTTTTTTTTTGCTAAGAATGTAAATATTTCATTAAAATGAAAACAGTTTAGGCTTACAAATTTAATTATAAAACCTAGAGCATGATCCTACGGCAAAAAAGTTAAAAACATAGGATCATAAATCAAACCCATTTTCAGTCCATCACACTCAAATACAAACCAAAGGCTAGTGGAAGTGACGAAGTGATACCGATGGAAGTTGTTCTTCTGAAACCAAGTGCCAAAAGGAAGAAGCATAAGCAGTCGTATAGTGTAATTGGCAAAAGCCGCGACACTAGAAGCCTTTCACTGAAGGCCCAAAGAAGAGTCGTCAACGGTTAATCCTCTAGTCCTCATTCACAAACTCTCCTCGCGTCTTGTGAGTACGACTTGAGTAAAGAAACCATGAGCATAACTGGAAGAAGAAACCTACGAAATCAAACAAGCGATCAATGCAAGCTCACACCACCAAGTTCCCTTGAAGTCAGTCGGCAGAGCTGGATAAAACCAATAAACCTCAACAAAGAACACAAGGTTGACCTTACTAGCTCCTCTAGGTCACTAGCTCCTCTAGGTCACTAGCAACCACATACAAACTAACAAACAGCCACCCAAACGTCATTGAAAGGCACCAACCACAGCATGACACAACTTACACCAGGCCGAGACTCCAACTAAACAACTCGATATACGGTGAAGCTAATCCAAAGAGAAGGTAACTAAAACCACCGGTGATAGTACCAAACCCTATACAGCCTCACCATAAGGACAGATAAGCGAAACTCAGAAACACCAAAGCTGGAAGCTCACACCTGAGACGCCACCGTGACAAGACTCCGGAGGTATCTGCCTCAATCGGCACTGACTTGTTTATTTGGTTGATGAAAACTTGACAACAGAGACGCAGTCACGAGACAAAGGTGAGGTGAGAACCTTTTTGTTATAAACATTACAAAAGCCCATTAATCTAACGGTTTGTAATTAGTATTCATTGAAGCCCATTAATGAACACATAACTCATGCAGTTTTAATTTGTTACCCATTTCGGTAAAACGGTCGGTTTCGGAGCAAACCGGTTAACTACCGGTACCGACCGATTGCATAACGGTATATATGGGTATAAGACACCCAAGTCCGATAGAACCACTACCGATCGGTATACCCGGAACCGACCGATATATCCGGTTGCCTAGCCCTAATTGGAGGTGTGTATCCGTGTTACAAGTTACAAACCAATTTAAATGTACTTGACAAAAATTAAAAGCCCATTAAAAGCCCATAAAAGGTCCAGACATAAGTCACACAACTCGGATACTTTGAGTTTCCCAAATCCGACCGTTTAATCAGTTAGTTAACCAAGTAGATAAACAACATGCGGTTCTCTTTCTTCTTCTTCGCCGTGACTTTTCTCCGTCTCTCTCTCTCCGCAAATGACGGCGGTCGCGACTACCTTCTTTTTCTCTCCTCTCCGATCTCCCTCACTTTTCCAACAACTTCACAGTCTCCCTCGAAACCCTACTTTACAGATTCGAAGAAGCATCATCCTTAAATCCTCTCCTCGCGATGATTCTCCCACCGTCGCAGCTTCTTCTAAAAACTCGCCGGAAAATCAAACTTTACAGAAGAATCTAGTGGAATCTCCTAAACCGGACCCTGATCTCAAACCGGATCCTGGGTTAGTTTCTGTAATTGGTTTTCTTCTACTGATTAGAAAGAGTTGTGATTTCTGATTGTTCGTTGTTTGGTTATAGGATTGGTAAAATTGGAATGGAGATAATGTCGATTGCATTACCAGCTGCATTAGCTTTAGCTGCTGATCCTATTACATCACTTGTTGACACTGCTTTTGTTGGTCATATTGGTATATTTTCTTACTTACATTGTTCTTGTTTGGTTTTGATTACATGTAATCATATTGTTATTGAAATCTTGTGTAATGTAACAGGTTCTGCAGAGCTAGCTGCAGTAGGAGTTTCGGTTTCTGTGTTTAATTTAGTGTCTAAGCTCTTCAATGTTCCTTTGCTTAATGTCACAACATCTTTTGTTGCGGAAGAACAAGCAATTGCTGCTAAAGATGATAATGATTCTACTGAAACAAGTAGTCTTATATATATTTCTTTCAATATTTCATCTAAGATTGCTTTGTTTCTTATTTTGTTCAATTTTGTTTGTTTAGGGAAGAAAGTGTTGCCTTCTGTTTCAACGTCGTTAGTTCTTGCTGCTGGAGTCGGTATTGCTGAGGCGATTGCGCTTTCTCTTGGCTCTGATTACTTGATGGACATTATGGCTATACCTTTTGTATGTCTTAACCTTCTCTCGGATCACAGTAACGCATAAGCTATTATCTTTGGAGTTAAGTAAGTAAGCTTTCTTTTCTCTCGGTTTGTGTTTTTTTTCAGGATTCACCGATGAGAATACCAGCAGAGGAGTTCCTTAGACTTAGAGCGTATGGTGCACCGCCAATTGTAGTTGCATTGGCTGCGCAAGGAGCTTTTCGAGGTTTCAAGGACACAACGACGCCTCTATATGCTGTGGGCAAGTATTGCACAGTCATCTTTTTTATATCTTGTATTCACCCGCCAGCTGTTGATATATGAATCATGTCTACTTAATTAAATACGCCTACAAGTTTACGTGTGGTACATGTTTCTGATGTGGTAAAACTTTGGATCAACAGTTGCGGGGAATGTGCTTAACGCAATAATGGATCCAATTCTGATATTTGTTCTTGGTTTTGGTATCTCTGGTGCTGCGGCTGCTACCGTGATTTCTGAGTACGTCCAAAAATGTGGTAAAATTTTGATACTAATAGACTCGTTTTCTAGTAAGCATAGTTATATTTCCTTGTGGCTTCTTATTTTTCTCACTTGCCGACGTTTCATCAGATACTTGATTGCGTTTATTCTTTTGTGGAAGTTGAATGAGAATGTGGTTTTACTCTCTCCTCAAATCAAAGTGGGAAGAGCCAATCAGTACCTCAAATCAGGTATCTCCACAAATTGTTAGAGCTTCTGTAAAAGATTCAAACGCAAAATGCTACGATATGAAAATGTATTAGCTCATGCATAGGTGGGCTTCTGGTTGCTAGAACGGTGGCATTGCTTGTTCCTTTCACGTTGGCTACTTCTTTAGTGGCTCAGAAGGGACCAACTCAAATGGCTGGCCATCAAATCTGCTTGGAAATCTGGTTGGCTGTCTCTTTACTCACCGATGCTTTAGCCATTGCTGCACAGGTCTATTATCTTCTGCAACTCAACTTCGAAACATATCTTTTAAGCAAAACTTTTACTGAGATATAAGAACCCCATTAATAAGATGCAAGATTACGATTTGTGGAGAATGTTTCACTCAAATTGTCTACATCTATTTTCAGAGTCTTCTTGCGACCACTTTTTCTCAAGGAGACTACAAACAAGCCCGCGAAGTTATCTTCGGAGTCCTTCAAGTTCGTATTCACTATTCAGCAGCACCCTGTTTGTCATTCCCATTTTATATATGCAAATCTCAATATTTTTGCTTGTTTGATGTTATTTGAGCAGGTAGGTTTAGCCACTGGATCTGGTTTAGCGGCTGTTTTGTTTATTGGATTCGAACCATTTTCAAGCTTATTCACAACAGATTCAGAAGTTTTGAAGATTGCTTTGTCAGGGACCTTGGTATGATCTTATCTTATACTCTCCAAAGAGAAAGTTCTCAGACAATTTTGAATGTTTTTAAAAGTTTCAGACAACTCTGAATGATTCTAAATAATGTTGCTTGCATGCAGTTTGTGGCTGGATCTCAACCGGTGAATGCTCTAGCGTTTGTTTTTGATGGCCTCTACTACGGAGTATCTGACTTCGGATTCGCCGCTTACTCTATGGTCTCTCTTTCTTCTACATCAGTTTATGGTTGAAATTCTCCCTTTTCACCTCAGCAAAAGTCGATTAATTCTTGGTTTGGAACAGGTGATTGTCGGATTCATATCTTCCTTGTTCATGCTTCTGGCTGCACCAACTTTCGGCCTTGCCGGTATCTGGACGGGTTTGTTCCTCTTTATGGCGTTGCGGTTAGTCGCTGGAACCTGGAGGTAAAAAATCAAAAGACCATTCTAGTTTCAACTCAACCATGCCAAAAAAACTTTTCTTTAAGGATTGTGTGTAATGTTTCAGATTGGGTACAAGAACCGGTCCATGGAAAATGTTGTGGCCTGCTCCAGAGAAGCCAGAATAAAACGCGGATCAATCATGTTTACGCGTCAACATTTTTTTGCGGTATGATGCATAACTCTATTAGATAATGAAAATGAAGTGAACTAACAATGTAAAACAAAGTCTTATAGTAAAAGTTAATGCAACATAAACCCTAAGCTAGAATCTGTAGTACTCTAGATACGGATTGAATCCAACTCCGTGGTAACCAGATTCATTGTACAACAACCCGTTATCCGATCCGATTCGATCAAAGCTACACTCTTCCTCCGATTTCACTGCTTGGTTCTCGTAAACCAGCGAGTCCACTATCTCGTTATTAGTCATGTGATCAAGATTCTCGTTCTTGTGTTCACCAAACTCGGTGTCCTCTGCGTCGTAGGCTAGATAACCCTCCCCGTCTTTCCCTCCACTCACGCCGTTACCGGTATCAGATACATAGCTCCTAGAATTTTCCATCTCCTCGTTCTTCATTTCTCCACCCGGCATATTTCCTAGATCTTCCGGGAAATTGACCCGGGCGAAGCGTCCATACATGGAAGTAGCAGCTCTATCGTAAGCCACAGCAGCTTCGACAGCAGTACCAAACGTTCCAAGCCAAAGCCGTTTACCACGGCTTGAGTTTCCACCACCACGACGGTTCACTGGTTCACGTATCTCAGCAACCCATTTACCCCAAACCCTTTGACGAACGCCTCTAAACTTACAAACCGGATTCTCTGGTCCACCTTTTCCTCTCATACAACCTTTCTTTGAACCTTTCGCTTGAACCCTACGAACGGTCTCTAACCCTTCTCCCTCCTCTTCTTTCTTTACCCATTTACTTAACGTAGCTTCCACTGGCTCAACCGATCTTTTTCGTCTTTTCGATGATTCTACTGAAACAGAGGAGCTCTGTTTTGATCCGTTTTCTTCTTTTTCCATCATTTTACAAACAGAAAATATATAGCGAGAAGTGGAAAATGGAAAACGAGAGTTAACCTAAATATTTCTAACTCAAAAGCGAAACTAAAAACTAGAAGTTTCGATGTGAATATATTTTACTGTTTTTGTTTTTGTGTGGGAACACTTCTCTAGATATCGTCTGGGAACACGCGTGGTGATGATGCCAATGTACGGCTACAGTACACGTGTCAGAGCCTAGGCTATAGTCTCCGGCGTCAATTGTACTCTTATTATGATTTTATATTCCTTTTTATTAGGTTTTAGATCAGTATTAGATTACTTTGTGGCTAAGACTTTGAATGTATTCTGAAAAAGAAAAATTATCAATTTTGGGAGATAATCCACTTTGAATTGATAACTTCTATTTAGGGTTTTAGCTTACGGTGCAAGCTACTAATCTGACATTTCCCACTTGTTTCTTTATTTTTTTATATTTTTTTACTAAAATGTTAATATCATTAATGAAAAGTTAGATTACAAAGGATTGCAAACTAAACACAATGTTACTAAGGAAAAAAAAGATAAAAAACAGAGGAACATACAAGGACTAAGAGAAAAACAGAGAACTAGCAAAACCAGAGCTCCAACAAGTTGCTGAACTTGCGGCGGTTTCTTCGAGCCATGATGATGTTGATGATTTCGCGATCAATAAGCTTAAAGAGAGTTCCCGGAGGAATAGAGATAGCGTTGTGGAGCACATTGTTTCTTTGCTTCCAAACGTTGTAAGTTAAAGCATGCGAAGTTACCTTGCGGAGAAGCGAAGGAGCTCGAGCCGTCGAGGCTCTTATCCATGACAGAAGCTCAGTCCAAGACCTCAGTGAGTGCTGCATCGGATTAAGCCTCATGAACGCCAATCTCTAGATTTCCTTTGTGTACTCGCAAGATAAAAGCAGGTGGTCTCTTGATTCATCTGCAGCAGAGCAAAGGCAGCACAGAGTAGAGATGCTTAACCCCCAAGAGGCTAATCTAACTCTAGTTGGCAGTCTGTCCAAAGTCGCAATCCAGAAATTAAAAGCATGCTTAGGTAAATTTCCTTTGAACCAAACAGACTTGAACCACTCTTTATCCTCTTCTCTAGGCCTAACAATCTCCCAAGTCTTGGCTGCAGAGAAGTCATAGTGCACCACATCATTTATAACCCAAATAGAGAAGTCCTGATCGGAGGAGAGAGAGGGGAGACTCCTTGTTGTTAGGTGAGCATGGAGTTGTAGCTGCGCCTCTGATCTAGGTGAGGGGATCCTCCAGCCAACGGTCGAGCAAGCATCAGCTACAACCGCGTTCAAAGGAAGCCTTAAATTCCTAGGCCCATTCTCACCAATTAGCTTTATAAGAGGACCCAGAGGAGTCCATGAATCATACCAGAAGCTTGTCTTAAGACCATTTCCCACCATGGATTTGATGAACCTTTCAGCATAGGGTCTAAGACCAAGAAGAGCTTTCCAAGTCCAACAATCATTCTCATTTGGATCAAGGCCCCAGAAACTCCCAACTCTCAAGTGGTGATAATGATGCCACTTAGCCCATAGAGTGTGATTCTCAGAGAATAACATCCGGATGAATCCCAAGCAGAGAGTTTTATTCCAATCAGAGAAGCTTCTCAGACCTAAACCTCCTTCCTTCTTAGGAAGGCAAACACTGCTCCAAGCAACTTTGGCTCCCCTTCCAGTTTCGATATTTCCAGACCATAAGAACCGAACACAAAGGGTCTCAATCTTCTTAACACAACCTTTTGGAAGAATAAACGTCGAAATCCAGAAGTTTACTGTACCGGTTATGACTGATGAGATCAGTTGAGCCCTACCAGCAAAAGAGAGGGTTTTTACGGCCCAAGTTCTGAAAGTTTTTGCAAGCTTCTCAAGCAAGGGATCATATTCAGAGATTCTCAACTTCCTAGACATCAGTGGGAGCCCCAAGTATCTTATAGGGAGTGAACCCACATTGAAACCATAGCTCCTGATAGCAGTGGATTCAACCTTCAACCTGGTTAAGCCCCGCATGGTAAAGATGGGTTTTGTCCTTGTTCATTGTTAACCCCGACCAAGAGGCAAAATCATCAAAGGCCTCATTGATACCATGCAGAGAAGATGATCCACCGTCAAAGAAAATCATTACATCGTCAGCAAACATCAAATGCGTGATATTCATTATGATAGACGTGTTTCCTTTTTTCGTTGTTTCAAACTGAAATTTGATCTGAATTATACATTTGTGATTGTGACCTCAATTTTAAATAGTACTAAGTCATTGGCATTAACACATCCTAGTCTACGGAGATTCTTGAGGTCAATACTAATTTGGAATTTGGTTTACTTTTTGGTTATAGATTTTCTTTGCGACCAAGACTTTGAATTTCGTAGTTTACTCTTTTCATTCGGTGGAAGACGTCAAATTGGTGGCTTGTAGCGTAAGCCAAAACCCATTAAAATTAATTAAGGTGGATTGGTACCTAATACTATACTCCCTCCGTTCCTAATTAATAGATGTTTAAGGTAATGCACGGTTATTAAGAAAATGCATTGATTTCTACGATTTACAGTTTTCAATAAAGTTTAACCAATAGTATTTCAGTATTTGTTTTGGAATTTGTAAAAGTTCATAGAAAACTGTAAAAATTCTATCTTTTTGGAACAAATTTTTTTTGTAAAAAATTCATCTTTTAGGAACAGAGGGAGTATATAGTAATTAGGAGATAGCTTCATTAAATGGAATAAAATTAGGTCAATGGCCATTTTCAAAAATTAGAAAATTATGAGTGTTTTGTTATTTCAGAGAAACATCACTTCTATCTTTTTCTTCCGACGGCCAAACTCCATTACCATCATCCGACAGCAAAAAATGTCGTGAAAATGTCATTCTAGTTCACATAAATATTACTAACTACTTAATTTCCATATTTCAATATTTGTATGGTTATCACTCATCAGGTTATATACTTAATTTAAAACCTATTTTTGTTAGTATCAAACGAACCTAGTATAAATCTTGGTAACAATTTACTTTCAGTAAAAAAATATCTTGTAAAGTAGGATTTGTTTGCATTCACGAAAACAATCTGTGAAAAAGTCATTTAACTGTGAATGAGTACTTAATGGAGAGTATGCTTAAGATAAATAATCAATCCTGAAGAACACTGAAAAACCAAAGACCGGGTAAAACGGAGTGAAGATCTTTTCCAACATTAAGATCCAAAGACAAAAGACTCATTACTTGAAGAAATTCAAATCCTGAAGAGTTTAGATAAATCTAAATACTGATATATTAACACGTCTGGCTAAGTTATCAGGGGTTTCTCTCACAGCTAAACATTCTGGCATTGTTGTAAGGACTAAGGAATCACTAAACTCATCTTTCTGCATTTCCAGAACGCGAAACTGCTTCTCCTCGAGCTTTGTTTGTGCCAGAAATCTCATTAGTCCAAATCCTCTTTCGACATTGACGCAAATGCGGGTCAATTTAAACGATAAAAGCTTTCAATATGAAGCAGTCAGTCAGTGTGCTTTTGTCTATTATGTGGTAGGCTGGTAGCTATGAGCCATTGTGTCGACAATGTAGACATTGTTCTGCACTTGTGCTCTTCGAGAAGCATTTGGTATATTGTAAACTTGTATATCTTACAATAAGAAGTAAAGTTTGGATGGATCTTCTTGCATACATAATGTTACCTAATTTGAACTCTTTCGATTGAATAAACTACCACATAATCCAACAACCAGGTGGACAACAAGAACAACAATTGAATTTCGATTTGATAATGAAAACAGATCAAACACAAAATCAGTAAAACTTCTTCAAATCAAATCAAAATCATTCAAAAATATATTATATTTCATCTATAGCTATATCCATAACAAAAACAAATCTTCTTTATTTTTTCCCCAGATCAAAGAAAAACCCCTAAAATATCGATTGAACAAACGAATTAATCAAAATTACGCATAGATCGGAATCCATTCACCCGCGAGCCGCAACGACGGCAGGCGCGGCGGAAGAAGCAGCAGCACCAAGGAAAGAAAGAAAACCAGTAGCAGCAGGTTCTTGTTCATCAAGAAACAAATCTTCAGGAGCTCTAAAAGCACCATGAGCACAAATCAAAGCAACACCAATCATCAAAGCCGTAACAAGAAGAGATCCAACATCAGTCAAAAACACCACAAATATACTAAACAAAATCAATCCACCAAGCGTCTCACGATCCGAGAAACTCCTCCCAAACACAACAATCGGCTGATCAATAGGTCTAAACAGATACAAGAAAAGCCACGACGCAAGCAAACAGAGAAGAAACACAAGAGAGAAAGGATGCGTAACGAGAGAGAATCCAACGATTGCAGTTGCGATTGTTAGGTAATTCACTTTGAAATACGAGTAATTCTTACGGATCCGTGTAGCTGCGTCTGAGATTGATTCAGGTTTTGATAATGCAGATCGATCTGCTAGTTCAATCCAAGGACGACGTTGAGAGAGTCCGTTTTTAACGGTTTCGGTGATTTGATTGATGAAAACGCGAAACGCTGGTGTTGTTGTGATTGGAGGTTGTGATTCGACGGAGGAAGGTGCGGCGGAAGGGACGGATTGGGAGATTGGGAGGATTGGTGGAGCTGTGGAAGCCATTGTTGTTGTTGTGGAGTTTTTTAGGTCAGATCTGAGATTGAAGAAGAAGAAGAAGAAGGAAGAGAGAATATAGCGTGAAGAGATGATTAAAGAGAGGGAAGGAGAGATTTATACGGAAGAAGAGATGTTGACCCTTGACTTTCCTCTTTCCTTTGTAGCTACGCGTCACCGACGAAACAATTTATTTATTGATCTATTTTCGTTTTCCAATTTTAAATTTACTTCTATTATTTCTACCCAAAAAAAAAATTTACTTTTTTAAATTATGATCTAAGCTAAATTTTTATGTAAAACTTTTATTTAATTAATTAATTTATCTAATTTCATGTTGATATAAAGTAGATAGAAGTTTAATGTTCTTTAATCTTGTTAAATCTTTCGAATTATGCTTTTTTGGTAATTTTTGGGTTTTGTTTTTCGATACACTTTCAGAATTTGTTTCATGAGAATTTAGCTATATAATTCGGTTTGATTGTATTAAAACAATTCAAGAAAAGAGATAAAGATAAATATAGGTGATTTTCGTAGTTATATTTTCATATGATGATGGTAAAGCATTATCTTTGAAAAATGTTAATTTTAAATTATTTTAGCTAATGAGATAAATTGTCTTTCGCTGATAAAATAGTTTAACCAACCGGTTTAGGAAAATGGAATGTAGTTCGATCAACACTACAAATACGAGAAAGACTTTTTTTTCTCTGTCAAAGCTAATATGATATTGAGATTAGCATTATAATCAAACACTTATTGACATTATTATTTTTATTTTTAAACCCAGTTGGTTCACGTAACAAAATACAAAAAAGAAGTCAAAAACCCTTTAAACATTAAACGGAGAAACTTTGTACTCAAAAGCTTAAACAGAAAGAGCAATAATTAAACTCTAATTCTTAATCTGTGTTTTACATAATCTGCAACATAGAAATCTCCATTAAATCATTAACAAATATAACTGTGTAGGTCCGACTCCCACAATTTGGCGCCGACTAAGGAAAAAGAAATTTCTGACACAAAAGAATCAATTCGCACACCAGAAAATCTCCTTCCCTTAGTCGGACCTAAACTGTGGGAATCCTATCTGCACAAAAGGTAGAGTTTTTATTAGAGTTTGTCCTTGCTAAAATTATGAATCCCTTACAGTATATATATAGTTCATTAAGTAAATTAGGTTAAACTGCTGGAATAGGGCTTGGCCCATTTAGGCAATATATTAAATTTTGGCTGTATTATCATAAGCCTACGTGGACTTCGTCCCATGATTCTACAAAGTTAACCTGGTTGTTATAGCAATCTCATCGGAGTGGAATCTTACCCTTGTTGTTTCTCTTTTCGCTATCAAAGCTAAATATGGTGGTATTGAGATTAGCAATATAATCAAACACTTGATTAACATTTTTGTTTCTTTTTAAAAATTATCCTAAGTTGTTGGTTCACGTAACAAAACACAAACAAAAGTTAAAACACTTGACTCATTTGATCACCTTAAGTTCAAAGCTATCTTTTTCTTCTTCTTATTCTTGCTATCTTTGTTCAACAACACAGATATCTTAGCAAATCCAAAACTCTTTCTCTTTCGAGTCGTCGACTTTCTACCATTCTCCTTCCCTTCACTCCTCTTGCTCACAATTTTATCACTACTACTATTCTCTGCCAGCATCTGACCCAACGACATTTTCCTTCTATCACTAGCTACATTCATATCTGAATCCTCTCCAAGAAGTAGTTTCTTGCTTAGTATTTGCCCGATGGACATAGTAGGCTTCAAGACAGGGACTAAAGACGACGACCCTTCATCATACGTTAGATTCAGACCGTTTACATCCATCAAACGCGGTGTTGTCACCTCTCTCTTGCTCTTGAACTTGGCAGTGTTGTTTACCGAAGAAGATAATCTCCTCCTCTGTCCGTTATCTGACCGCCAGATTCGCAGCGCCTCTTCTGCTTCGAGTTTTGTAACGTTTGCAGCGTCGACTCTCTCCACAGCTACCTCCAATACTCTCTTGCTGGTTTCGATTTCTTGGACCGCTTTGTCTACTCTCTTCAGAACATCCGACTTTGAGACATTCGCTTGTTCAACTCTTGACATTGCATCCTCCACTCGCTTCCTCGCCTCTTCCTCAGCGTCTCTAGCGTTATGAGCGAGTGTAGCATACTCTTCAGCAGATATAGTCACAGGTGTGGCCTCATCGGTGTTACTTCCGGTAACAGCCTTAATCTCTGCGATTGCAACCGCCTCAGCTGCTCTAGCCGCTTCCTTCATCTTCCTAGCAGCCACCAACTTTATCTTAGCCGTTTGAATCTTGTCTCTAGTGTGTTCGATCTCCGCCATTGCTTTCACAACTTCCAACCGTGCACTCTCTCCTGTTTTCTTGAACTCTTGAGATTCATGGCTCAGTCTTTGAACCTCCTTCGAGATTTCCAATGCATTAGTCTCTAGACCAGTTTCAACCTCCTTGGCAGCTTCCTCTTCCTCTAGAGAAATCACTTTCAGAGATTTCTGCATAAGTCTCTCGCGTGTCTTCTCAAGTGCAGCCTTTTCTTCCTGCAGTTTCTTGTTCAACTGCTCAACAGACCCGCGTATACCCGCAAGATCTACAGTCGTCTTACACAAATTCATCTTTGCTTGGTTTAAATCCTTTAGTACCACACCCGCTGGCTTGATATGACCGTGAACTTCTTCTCTCAACATCTCCTCCTCCTCATAAGCTTCATTCTTCTGCTGCAGCTTTGTGTTTAGCTCTTCAACTGTCGCTTTAGTCGCCTCAAGCTCCTTCAACACCTCAAGCGTCTCGCGCTCTTTCACAATTAGAACGTTCTGTAACACAGCAGCTTGTTCCCTGAGTTCCATGATATCACTTTCTTCAACATTTTCCTGCCACCAAACACCAAAATTAGAAACCTTACCTTACATATCCTAATTGAAACATCCCAAACACACACAATTTCTACCAATGTGATGAATCTGAGTGACTTAGCTTAAAATCAGGTTTAAAGAAGGAGGCATTGAACAAATCCTAAACTTTTCTTTAGTCATTATTGCTAAACAGGAAAGGCAAATCAAGCATTATCATCATCATCAACATCATAATGTCGTTTAAGACACATAATCAAACATCAATTCCAAGCACGCCTAACTAGTGAAACAACACTAGTGTGAGAGAGAAACCTGAGAAGCATGTGGGACTTTGTTGTTGTTGTTGTTGTTGTTGTTGTTGTTGTGAGAAGGTTTCCAGAAACCGAAACCACCGAAACGAGTAGCCGCCTCTCTGACTGACTCGAACGGCGCCGAAGTGTCGATTTCGGCTCGGCCATTGGTAGTAGAGGACAGATCCGAGTCAGGGTTTAAGCTCCCTGGCTCTATTACAGTGCCTGATTCTAGGGATTCGGCCATAGAAGGTCTACGAGTGGAGAGCGAGAGAATTGAAGTGAAGTGAGAGAGAGAGACTACTATTCGAGGAGAGTGGTGGAACCAAAACACTTGTGGGTTGTGTTGTGTTGTGTGTTTGAAACTGGTTTTGATAAAGACGTGTCGGAACGGCACGCCAAGCCACGGTCGTCTCGTGTACAGTGAGTGGGAAAAAACAAAGGTGAAAAGTCGTATGTATCCGTTTGTGCTCATTTTCTATCTTTTTTTTCTTACACCATTATTTTAGAAATTGGTTAAAATTTGATCAAACGTAAAATCGACGTAAAGTTGTAAAGTATGGGTTACATAGGTTCTTCCCCCTAATACTTTGTGTCCATAGATAAAGCAACAAACATTTGATCCATAGGTTTAATATCAAACCAGCCAGAAAGTATACTTAACAGTTAACCTCATATTTTTAATGTTTACATTAGGTATTTCTAAAAATGACAAATCTTCCATTTGAAAATTGTTACTATAAATTGAATCGTCAATAGATTTCTAGAGTGAATGGTGGAAGACTTCAAATCATGGATCCTTTATGTTTTTTTTTTTTTTTGAATTACGAGGAGGTTCCGGGCCGAATGCCATAATTCATCCAGGCCCGAAACCACATCATGTAATATTAGTTTCGTCTCAAAAAATTATATATGCAATCCGTTATGTTTGCACTCGTAGAGAACAAATTTTGTGTCCAACATTCCATACCATCCCTATTCAATGAAAGCATTGAATTAGTAAGAGACATTGAAAAAATAAATCTATCTATGGAGTAGGATATATCATTTCATCTGATTTTGAGAAACATGAATCCTAAAAGTGTGAACATCCTTACGAATCCGAATGTCGCCATTCAAGGTCTTTTGTATGCTTTGTAGCTTTTGTATCGAAAAAAATTCCAACAATTAGCTCAATTCGCTTTAAATATATGGAAAATTGTAAAATCAAAATACATTAAAATGTGTTTTGTCCCATTAAGATTTCAATGTTTTTCAATACAAAATTATTCCTTAATTTTGTTCAATATATATTGTTTTTGTATTTTAAAAATTAAATAAAGAAATCTTTAATTACAATGATTAAATTTTTTTTTTAAGGAAACTGCAAAATATAGATAATATTAGATCCTATATTTAGGGGATTTTTCATTAATTTTTAAAATTATTTATGGAAAAACGAATTTAAATCATTTATCATAACTAATTTTCACAAAACATATTCTACTGTAGTAGTAGACTGTAGACAAAATAGAAAAAATTATCTTCTGTCATTGGTAAACGACATAAGAAGCGTTAGAGTGTGTATTCTAAAATTTGTAGATCGAAGTACAATTAGGAGAATACATATTTTACAGCAATGTAGAAGATAAACAATCTAGCAGAATATAAATTCTTTTACCCGACCGTAGAAAATAGCCGTAGAATGTCGATTCTGGAAGCCGTAGACGAAAACTATATCATTAGTTTTAATCATAGTTTTAAAGTTAATTTTTTTATATATATAGAGATGACTACTAATGATGTATTCTTAATTTTCAGATTTTTAAAAATTTAAAAAATAAACTATTTCAAATATTCTATATTTTTAAGGGTAATTTTGGTAAAAAATGACACAATACTTCAAAAATGTATTATGACAAAAAAAAAAAAATTCAATGTGGCATAATTTTGCAAATTCTCCAATATAGGGAAAATGGAAAAGAATATTAAAGTTGACTATGGTTACCATTAGTAATACGAAAAAAATGTGAACTAGCTTTATAATTCATGATAATTTTTATTTCTACATGCAGATTCAAGTTGTGCCCTTCATTAAGGTAATATTTCGGGTGAAGACAATGTTCTGATTACTCATGAGGTGCTACATCGCCTAAATAAATCGAAAGCCTCAGAAAGATGCTTTATGGCAGTCAAGACTGACATGAGCAAAGCTTATGACCGGCTAGAATAGAGCTTTATGCAATGTGTTCTAAGGAAGATGGGTTTCAGTGAGACTTGGACCAGCTGGATAATGCAGTGTGTCTCAACTATATCTTTGGCATTTCTAGTCAATGGTTCTCCTAGGGGCCACGTGAAACCTAAGAGAGGAATAAGGCAAGGGGATCCTATTTCTCCTTATCTGTTTATATTATGTGGTGAAGTGTTATCAGGGATGTGCAACAAGGCCCAAGAAAGTGGGAAACTGAAGGGAATTAAGGTTGCTACAGCCTGCCCTAGAGTAAACCATATATTATTCGCAGATGACACGATGTTTTTCTGTAATGCTAGTGTCAAGAGCTGCACTGAACTGAAGAAGATCCTATCTAGATATGAAGCAGTCTCCGGACAACTTATAAACTACCAAAAGTCAGCTATAACCTTCTCTAGGAGGACACCATACAGAATCAAGACAAAAATGAAACAAATATTAAAAATCCAGGGTGAAGGAAGCGTGGGAAAGTTTGATGTGCTCAAATTTACCCTGAGCTACTCTCTCAAATTAAGAGGTCAATTGTAGTAAGGGGTCGAATCACTGGGAGTTAAATCAAACAATAGGATTGTTGACTTCGAATTGAGCTAAACAAAATAAAGTAAAATAAAGACAAAAGAAAATTGAAACAGAGAAAGATTGTTGATTTAAAATTCAATAAAAACAAAGTGCTAGGCTTTTGGATAATTCTCAGGATGAATCAGAATTGCAGGTTTAAACAGAATCAGGATTTAATTAAGAACCGTTCTAGAACTTGGAACACTAAAATATAATTAACCAACTGTCGTTGCGAAAACTAACTATGTCTAAACCCTAGAAAACCAAATTTCTTTGCGAATTCAATCAATTTAAACAAGCTTTAAATTCAAGTCCAATTTGTTCACAAAATCCCTAAACCAAATTTCTTTGCAAATAAGTAATTTTGCTCACCTAAGATCTAGTTCTGGCTAATCAATTACACTTTCGTGTCAATCTATCAACCTAAGATATCCAAATTCAGGGTCGCGAATCCTAAACCAGAGTTCAAGCAATCTAGGTGAAGAACCTAACAGATAATCCTAACAAGTGAGTTTACCCTAACAATTCATCATCATTCCATTCGAACTACCCTAAACCTAACAAGCAAACTACTCAGACATGGCAGCAAAGCAAATCATAACTGAATAATAATGCATAAAGAAAGAGAATAGGAATAAGAACAATAGGGTTCGAAGAATCTCAAAGTAGAAAGTAAACTTGTCTCCCTAAAAACCCTAAAAATCTCTCTCTAAACTTTGTTAAATCAAAACTAAAGTTCTGATCTAAAAACCTAAAATAAACTATTTATAGAGGTAAAAATCGTGGTGGGCTTTTATGACGGTTTATTGGTAACTTCAGGCCCGAAAAGGAACAATTTTCCTTCTTTAAAACGTATTAGGTTGGCTTTAGAAAAATGCATGTCGATCGACAGTGGTTGTGTGTGTCGATCGACACGCCAATCTGACGGCAATTGAAAATCCGTTCTAACGACTTCAGCTCCTTTTTCCACAATGCTCCAAAACGTTCCATAATCATCAATTAAGCTCTACACGTACAAAAACCTGCAAAGACTCTAAAACACTCGAAAAATACCGAAAAGACTCGATAAAACCGGGTTAAATCATGGTCAAAAGCCGGTAAAAACCATGATATATCAAAGTACATAGGGTTGCCAGAACACTTTGGCAGGAGTAAGAAGGATCTCTTCTCCCGAGTAGTGGAGAAGATAAAACTGAAGGCAGCTAGCTGGTCCACAAGGTTCCTCTTCGGAGCTGGTTAGCTAGTCTTACTGAAGAGTGTTCTCTCTGCTATGCCCTCGTATGCTATGACATGCTTTAAGCTGCCTTAATCCCTATGTAAGAAGATCCAATCTGCTCTGACTCGTTTTTGGTGGGACTCCTCACTTGATAAACATAAGATCAGTTGGGTGGCCTCGAAAAAAATGGCAAAGCCTAAATGGTTAGGAGGATTGGGATTCAAAGAGATAAACAGTTACAATGATGCGTTGCTAGCTAAATTGAGTTGGAAGCTACAGTCCCAAAGGTAATTTGTGCTAATGTACCTTTCTTAGAAGCTACAGTCCCAAAGAAAGCTTCTCATGGGTGGCGAAGCCTGATCAGTGGCAGAGATTTGATGTTGAAACAACTAGGTTGGGCTGTTGGAAATGGAGAAGATATCAGTGTGTGGAATGATGCATGGCTTTCCCTCACGGGAAAAATGCAGCCTATGGGTCCTGCTCCTGAAGCTCATCAGGACTTGAGAGTCAGTGATCTTCTCCAACCTCAGACAGCTACCTGGAATACAAAACTAATTGATCATGTACTACCAAACTACAAAGATATAATCATAGCTTTAAAGCCTAGCAAACTAGGATTGAATGACAAAAGGATTTGGTTAAAAACCCTTTCTGGGGACTATTCTACAAAAACTGGATAGATTGCTGCTATTGAGGATGCAGAGAAAAGTTATAATACTAACCCATTGAGGACGGTGGACTGGGATACTCAGGTCTGGAAATTGAAAGCTGCCCCAAAGGTAAAGCAGCTAATCTGGAAAGCTATCCATGGGGCTCTACCTGTGAATGAACAACTACTAGTGAGACAAGTAGTCACTGACACTAAATGTTGCCGCTGCGAGGGATCAAAATCGATCCTACACCTACTCTTCATGTGCCTGTATGCTAGAGACGTCTGGCTAAAGGTCAGCTCTGAGGAATTCGACTCCAGCCAGGTAACGAGTGTGGTGGAAGGACTCGCCAGTGCTCGGAAACTCTTCTCTTTACCTCCGTATGGGTTAGACAAAGGGACCTTGACACCCTGGACCTGTTGGTCTCTGTGGATCTCCAAAAACCAGCAACTCTTCGGTGATAGAGTCTTCACGGTGGAGGAAACTGCTTTAAAATCCTGTGTCGATGCTCGAGAATGGGTTTCAGCTCAGATGCCCCATCAAATCCCGATTGTCTTGATGAAATCGAATCACCAAAAAAATCCTATATCCATAGAGGATGGATTAGTTAACTGTTTCACCGATGCAGCGTGGCTCGCGGAAACGGAAAGGGCTGGCCTTGGGTGGACCTTCGAGACTCCTGATGCGCCTATGACGAAACACTCAATGACGATACCCAATGTCTCGTCTGCTCTGGTAGCCGAAGCTTTGGCTTTGTGCAAAGCGATTCTTCAGGCTTGTGAATTGAATCTCACAAATGTGATCTTCATATCAAACTCTCAACAACTTATCCAAGCGATTAATCTCAACAATCCGATCACAGCTCTCCATGGAATCCTTGCATACATAGCCTCAAGTGCAAAGAAGATTGAGACGACGGCGTTTCATCATATCTCTCGAAAATTTAATGTTGTAGCTCATAATTTAGCAAAAACTAGCCTTCATCTTTGTACTGGGCCAGGCCCATTCTGATTAAATAAAGATTTGGTAGCACACAATAAAAAAGACAAAAAAAGAGATTGTGATTATCTCATAGAATTAGTGGCAACGAATCACTCTTTCTTTGATGAAATGTAGGATGTGCAAAATTGATTTTTCCTCCTAATGCTCTCCCTAATTGTTTCTCTTTGTCATCTTTGCATGTGACCTCATGGTAAGAGGGGCAACCGGTCCACTTTGCACATCCCACATATCTTCCAAGTTCCACCCACACATCAGAGAAAGAGTGATTCTTTGTCACTAATTCCATAAGATATTAATCGACATATTCTCATTTTTTAATATATATATATATTTTTCTTTGTATGACTTAACAAAACTCTTTTTCTTCAATGGAAAGATCACCCTTCATGAGAGCACAACTTAGACCTATACTTCCTCTGTTACAAAATAGTTGTCATTTTATGTGATTTCACGTGTATTAAGAAAACATATTAGAATTTCTATTTTACCCTTAAAAGTGAATTTGCCTCTTGCTATTCTTCGTAAGACTTTAGGTTAAATCTGGTATTTAAAGCCAAAATATGCATTGAAAATGTAAAACGACAACTAATTTGATACAAAAGAAAAAACGTAGAACGACAACTAATATGAAACGAAAGGAGTATAAATTAATTTTTTTTTATCGTAAGTTATAAAATTAGCATACATTTTTCTGTATTAAGAATGTTACTATCTAAACCAATTTTAGTATTCTTTTCTATCTCCATAACAAATTAGCTCAACATCTTTTGCCTTGAGTTCCATGATGTCGGCTTCTTTGACATTTTCCTGCCACCAAAATCATAGACCTTACCATAGATATCCAAATTGTAACATACGTGTTGGGCATAGATTTGGGCCTCCCAAATCCTTATTTTAGGCCCATTAGAAGAATGAAACTTAAAGCCCATCAGAGGAATCAAGCTCAAGGCCCAACTCATTAGATAACCTAACCAATGTGCTTTATTTGTATGGTTACTTTATAACAAACCATAGTTCATATTTAACTCTAAGTATGTACTATATATATAGTTGTCACATCACTTGATGAGAGGACTCAAGTAATATCATTTGAGAGCAATACCGATCATTTCGAGTACTTTCTCCCGTGTTTTATTTACGTTTACATCTCGACCCGGTTCGTTCTAATTAACAGAAATCTCGACCCCTCTTTTTTACTTAACACGTTTCCTCCACCCGACTTTGGAAACAACAATTGGCGCGCCAGGTAGGGGGATAGAGATTCTCTTATACTCCAAAGAATGAACCCGGTCACCGAATCCGGTCCTCTTTCGCAAGAGGACAGGGCCGCCACCCCGACCATTCGGAGCGCGACCCCAGGACCTGCTCAGCAGACCCCGGTCGCACTCGCTACCGAAAGGTCAGCTCTGAACGGCAGTACCAACGTCCACCAGCCTGCAACTGTCAACACTCCCGGCGTCGTCCAGCAGGGGACTATCCGGATCGCTGATGAACAGGTCGACCTGACCAGGATGATGGGTATCATCATGCGACGCCTCGACGACCAGGATCAGCTAACTCGCCAGACCAACTCCCGTCTTGAAGATTTACAGATTTCTCGAGAGGCCACTCGCGAGCGGGTCGAGGTCGGCAACAACCGTCCCAACCATGACTCCCCGCAGCTCGGAGCTAGCACGTCGCAGACAATCTTTGATAGATTGGGTCGGCAACCAGATGTCTTTGACAGATTGGGCCGCCCGACAGATGTTTTCGACAGATTGGGCAGATCAACGGACATATTCGAGAGATTGGGACGGCGAACCGACCGAAACGAAACTGTCATCCCTCCCTTGGTTAACCCGACCGTCTCTCAACACGCCAGGCATGCTAGGTCCCGGTCGCAGGAACCAAGAACCGATCGAGATTTCGAAATGGAAGATCTCCGAGCAAAGCTTACCGAAATAACCTCGAAGGTACATCTTGCGATTAGCTCTGCCCCAGAAATCGGACGCGTGCTGGCGGAAACACAGCAAACACCCTTCACCGACCGCATCATGTCGACCCCGGTCAGAGATTCCAGTAAACTCCGCATTCCACATTACACCGGAGACACCGACCCGATGCAACACTTAAGGAAGTTCAATCTAGCGATGGGACGTACCCACTACCCCCCAGAGGAAAAAGATGCGGGCTGCTGCCAACATTTCGTCGAACATCTCTCGGGTCCCGCTCTAGAGTGGTTCGCCCGTCTTACTCCGCGATCAATCGACAGCTTCCCACAACTGTCTGAAGCCTTCCTCAAGCATTACTCTATGTATCTCGAAGAAGGAATTTCCGACGCCAACCTCTGGTCTCTGGTCCAGAAGGAGGACGAAACGCTGCGAGGATACATGGACAGGTTCAAAGCGGTGCTCTCGAGGGTCGCGGTCAGTGACAACTCCGCGATCTCAGCGCTAAAACAAGGATTGTGGTACGAATCGAAGTTCAGGGATAATCTTGTCCTCACCCCACCGACCAGCTTAGAAGACGCTATGCATCGGTCTTCGCGATATATCCACCTTGAAGAAGACAAGGTCGTCAACTTACAGAGGCACTCTCCCGCAAAGCCTCCGGTGCAAAAAGCAAAACCAAAGAACGACGGCGAGTACCAGGAACCCCGCCAGCATTTTGACCAAGAATACAAAGCCAAAAAACTCTCAGTGCATCAAGTTAGAACAGACCAACCACCTCAGCGACAATCGAACAAGTGGATACGAGGGCAAGACTCGAACGACACCAAGTTGTACTGCGATTACCATCAGATATTCGGTCACTCTACAACACAGTGTCGGGGCCTCAAAGACGCCCTACTCACCAGTTACCAGCGCGGAGAGATAAAGGTTGATAGCCCTCCCGACCGCGGCGAAAAGCGGAAAGGAGGAGAAAACTCAGGGCAAAATGAACAACGTCCGAACAATAACCCTGCCCAACCGTTGCCACCAAAACAAGATTCGCGTAACGGTCCGCCGACCTCGAAGCGTAGAGTGTTGGTTATCATGGGCGGTCTCCAGCCAATACACCCCTCGGTGCAATCTCTTAAGAAGTACGAGAAGAAGAGTCAGGCAGACCAAGATTGCTACGGTCGGGCAGAAGTAGACATGCCAATCATCTTTTCTGAAGCTGATACTAAGGACCTCGCAATGCCCCACAACGACCCCCTGGTCGTCGAACTCAAGGTTGAGGACTGCGACGTCACGCGCGTTCTGATCGATACTGGGAGCGCGGTAGACGTTATTTTTAAAGACACATTAAAAAGAATGGACATCCCAGACAGCAAGGTCAAACCAAGTGTAAGACCCCTTGTCGGTTTCGACGGCATCACTACAATGACTGTCGGGTCGATCAAGTTAAAAGTATACACGGGGGGCCTTATCAGGGACGTCAAGTTCCTGGTCGTAGATAAACCGGCGGTTTACAATGTTATCATGGGAACGCCTTGGTTGTTTTCTCTCAGAGCAATCGCCTCAACCTACCATCAGTGTGTCAAATTCCCGACCCCGACTGGGGTTCACACTATAAGAGGAGATCAGAAGGCAGCTAGAACCTGTTTCATCACCGGGCAAAAACTGCAAAAAGTAAACCTTCACATAAGCAGCCCAGAGGAGCCAAACGCGACGGACCCAAAACTGGAACTCACAACCTCGGTGAACATCGACCCGCAATGCCCCGAACGATGCGTCAGCATTGGTGCCGAGCTTTCCGAACCGACCAAATCAGACTTGGTCAAATTTCTGCGTGAAAATGTGACAACATTCGCATGGTCAATAGAAGATATGAAGGGCATCAACCCGACCATTACAAGCCACGAACTTAACGTTGATCCCACCTATAAACCTATAAAGCAGAAACGGAGGAAACTCGGCTCCGAAAGAGCCCGCGCCGTCAACGAAGAAGTCACCAAGCTGCTTGAAGCCGGTTCGATCACGGAAGTTCAATACCCCGAATGGTTGGCCAACCCGGTCGTAGTCAAGAAAAAGAATGGCAATTGGCGTGTCTGCGTTGATTTCACTGATTTAAACAAGGCGTGTCCAAAAGACAGTTTTCCCCTGCCCCACATCGATCGCGTGGTAGAAGCTACGGCAGGAAATGAATTGTTGTCATTTATGGATGCCTTTTCTGGATACAACCAGATCGCAATGCACCCCGACGATCGCGAGAAAACATCTTTCATAACCGACCGGGGGACATTCTGCTATCGAGTTATGCCTTTTGGACTGAAGAACGCGGGAGCAACATACCAGAGACTGGTGAACAAGATGTTCGCCGACCAACTGGGCGATACAATGGAGGTTTACATAGATGACATGTTGGTAAAGTCTCAGAGCGCCCCCGACCATGTCGGCCACCTCCGAGACTGCTTCAAGATCCTTAACGAGTATGGGATGATAAGTGTGAAGCAGCCTTCAATGAATTGAAGACATATCTAACGACACCTCCGGTCTTGTCGAAACCCGAGCACGGCGAAACACTCTACCTCTATGTTTCCGTCACGAACGCTGCAGTCAGCGGCGTCCTAGTTCGAGAGGACCGAGGAGACCAAAAACCCATTTTCTATGTCAGCAAGTCTCTTGATGGTGCAGAAAGTAGGTACCCTACCCTAGAAAAGTTGGCCCTGGCCATTGTAGTCGCCGTCCGGAAACTCCGCCCTTACTTTCAGTCGCATACGATTGCTGTTATGTCAACCCAGCCGCTTCGAACAATCCTCCATAGCCCGAGCCAATCTGGTCGCATGGCAAAATGGGCAGTTGAGCTGAGCGAATATGACATCGAATACCGCAATCGCACAAGTACCAAGTCTCAAGCCCTGGCCGACTTCTTGACCGAACTACCCCCGGAAGCTATTGTAACTGCACCATCCACTCAAGATTGGAGTCTTTACATTGATGGGTCGGCCTCCCGACACGGTTGTGGAGCAGGGATACGCCTGATTTCCCCGACAAATGAAATACTCGAACAATGTTTCCGACTTGAATTCAAGGCTACCAACAACGAAGCAGAGTGGGAAGCTCTCGTCGCCGGGCTCCGCCTGGCGAAAGAGGTCGGGGCTAAACGAATTCATGCGTACAGTGATTCTCAGCTTGTCACTAACCAACTAAATCACGACTACGACGCGCGGGACGAGCGCATGAGCGCTTACTTGAAGCTTACTGAAGCTCTAATCCTCTCCGATTTCGACAGCTTTGTTATCACCAATATACCTCGGTCCGAAAACTTCGCAGCCGACGCGTTAGCCTCACTGGCCACAAGTTCGGACTCCGACCTTAAAAGGATCATACCGGTCGAAACCATTCCCGACCCAAGCATCGAGTTACCATGCGGCGCTAGCCGTATAAACATTATTGAGAGCGACGACGGAGTTGGCGGTGAAGAAGATGACCCCGACCAAAACGACCAGGCTGACCCAGGCGAGATGGTCGATTGGCGGATTGAAATTATTGAATACATCAAGGAAGGAACGATCCCGAAAGACAAGTGGGCGGCGCGTCGCCTAAAAACTCGGTGTGCGCATTACGTAGTGATGGAAGGAAAACTCTACAGGTGGAATGCAGCCGGAGTCCTACTCCAATGTGTTGACGGAGACGAGATCAGTATCATTATGACCGAGACACACGAAGGCGAGGGTGGCAATCACTCTGGCGGACGGACTCTCGCAATGAAGATCAAGAAACTCGGTTTCTACTGGCCGACCATGCTCATAGACTGCGCAGACTACACCCGACGCTGCGAAAAATGCCAGCGTCACGGCCCAATGATCAACTCTCCTACAGAACCCCTGACGACGGCAACGTCCGCCTACCCGTTTATGAGATGGGCGATGGATATCATCGGTCCCCTCCCAAGATCCAAACAAAAGCGTTTTTTGATTGTGGTCACCGATTACTTCACGAAATGGGTCGAGGCGGAATCTTTCGCAAAGATCCGAGCCGACAACGTTCAGGATTTCGTGTGGAAATTCATCATCTGTCGTCATGGACTACCTTACGAAATCATCGCTGACAACGGATCGCAGTTTATTTCCAACACCTTTGAAGACTTCTGTGCCAAGTGGAAAATCCGGCTCAACAAATCAACGCCACGCTTCCCACAAGGCAACGGACAGGCGGAAGCAACAAACAAGGCTATTATCTCTGAACTTAAAAAACGCCTCGACGAAAAGAAAGGGATCTGGGCTGACGAACTAGATGGAGTACTTTGGTCGTTCAGAACGACGCCTCGACAAGCAACCAAGCGCACCCCTTTCTCTTTGGCTTACGGTATCGAGGCAATGGCCCCAGCCGAAGTTAGCATCAACAGTGTACGAAGAGTAATGATGACGGCGGACACCGACCTCAACGACAGAATGTTAATAGACAACTTGGACCACATCGAAGAAGAGCGCGGTCAGGCTCTCATCCGCATACAAAATTACCAGCAGATAGCCGCGCGTTACTATAACAAGCGCGTTCGAAGCAGAAGTTTCACCGTCGGCGACCTCGTTCTTAGGAAGGTGTACGAAAACACAGCTGAGTACAAGGCAGGAAAACTAGGTGCCCACTGGGAAGGACCATACCAGGTTTCTAAAGTTGTTCGCCCCGGCGTATACGAACTCATGACCATGGATGGAACAATGATTCCGCGGTCTTGGAACGCGATGTCCTTAAAACGATACTATTACAATCCACTTCCAATCAACGAAGTTCAACCCCGACCACGAGTCTGCTAGGTCGAAGTCTTCTCCACCACCGAAGTCGACCAATATTTTTAATTTCAAGTCTAGTTTCCAGGGTCGGCCAAAAAAAAAAAAAAAAAAAAAAAAAAAACTGTACTCTTTGTACTTGAACTACGGTCGGCTTGATCCCGACTTCGGGTACGTAGGCAACCTCTCCGGAGGCTCAGCTACTTAAAAAAAAAAAAAAAAAAAAAAAAAAAAAAAAAAAAAAAAACCTGTACTCTTTGTACTTGAACTACGGTCGGCTTGATCCCGACTTCGGGTACGTAGGCAACCTCTCCGGAGGCTCAGCTACTTCTAAAAAAAAAAAAAAAAAAAAAAAAAAAAAAAAAAAAAAGCAAACCGTACTCCGGTTGGCTCGATTCCGACTCCGGGTACGTAGGCAACCTAACGCCTCCACGTTATTCGCATTTCAATTCACAGCCCTGCGCTCATTTCACGTCGGTACCTTGGCCAGGTACCCGACCATAACTAAATACGCATTCGCAGAAATGCTGTAGGTACTTACCCTACAATTATAATAAGCCGGGCCCCGACCCGCAAGAAATCCAAGGAACGTCTAAGTATAATAAGCCGAACACGTCTCGCACACTTAGCCACGAGACGGATTTCGTCATAAGCCGGGTCCCGACCCGCCGACAAACAAACAAACCCGGCCATCCATCGAGCAAAACGGCCTGGGTTTCCTCACTTTATCCTGTTTTGTTGGATTCTTTCGATATTAAGGTTAAGAAAATAAGTCGATCAAAATCGCAAATCTTGCCTAAAAATCATCAATCCAACAAAATATTATATTAAACCGATAAGCCGAGCCACAGGCCAAAATATCAAAGTCAAAAGAAAACCCACCAAGGGTTCAAAGCAAAAGTCAACAGAAAACCCACGCGGGTCAAAAGCATAACATGTTCATACATATAAAAAGCTAGAGTCACACGCGACCCGACCAAATAAAGAAAACAGAATCAAGCCTCTGTAGATCTCGCAGCGGGCGAAGCAGATCGGGTCGGAGATCCAAGCTGAGCGGCAGGAGGAATGTGTGCGGAGTCGGCGTCATCATCTACCTCGCGACCATCCGGAACCCTGCTCTCGACTGATCCCCACGAGTCATGCATCCCAAAGTCGTCTGCCGAAAGGTTGGTCTCCATAGTAAAACTAAGGAGGTCGGGCGAAGCCTGAGGAGCAGCCGGGTTGTATCGAAAATCCGCCTCAGTAACCTCCAAAACGTCAAGGTTGGCGAACTCCTCCTTATGCAGCTCAAGATCCGCATTGAGTTTCTCATAGGTTCCTGCTGGAACACAGTACCCATCTTTCTCCACCTGCTTGTACAAGGCAATGCAACTCATGATCTGACTGATCTTCGAATTCAAGCGGCTGACAGTCGCATTCTCCCGAACATGACGACTAAGCCTCGCTAGCTGAGCCCCAAACTCGTCCGCCACCCGAGCCTCTGTTTTCTTCCTCAGAACATGACCCGCCCTCTCAACCATCGTGGCCCTCGACTTCCTCAGGCGGGTCATCTGCTCCTTCACAAACGAAGCCACCGCCCTCCTCCGACCGACCTCTTTCTCGAGCCTCTTCTTCAACTCAACCATGTCAACTTCAAGAGCCTTTTTCTCCTGCTCGAGTTCACCAAAACGCTTAACCTTTCGAACAGCCGACTCGTTAAGCTGATCAACTTTTCCTCTCAAAGCTTTCCTCTCCTCAAGCAGCCTGTTCGCCCTGGCCAAAATCTTCTCATACTTAGCCACCATCATGTTGTAATCAGTCATCATCTGTCAACATTAAAAGGAAAGGGTTTGCAAAGGCTCAACACAGACGTCGGGAATACATGTATAAAAAAAAAGGGGAAGCGAAAACAGCAGCATACCTCAACAACGTGACCACCAAAAGACGTGAAAGCATCCCGATCAACGAGCTCGTTAAGTGGAGGAACGAACTGGGAAGTAAGCCCCTGGACGGAACGAACCAGCTCGGCACAAGCTACCTTGTCTTGTGAAATGTGCTGACCATTTCCCCTAAAGCTGTAGTCAAAATCGTACCTCCCATCCTTAGATGCCGAACCATCCCCGACCACAACGTCTTGACCAACATTCCCGACGTCACCCACATTCTCCACACCGACCCGATCAAGATCACCATCGGTCACCTTATCTTTGTTTCTCGCCCTCTTACCCGACCCTCTCAAATCCACGCGACCAGGCACATCATCTACTCTCCTCTTCTTCGATGTCTCAGCAGCATCCTTGTCTTTCTTCCTCTGATCGTAAGCTTCCTTCGCCACAATACCATCTCGCATCAAGACCTCAGCACCGACCCTACTCGTAATCTCTCTAGCTGGCCCTTTGTCTTTCGACTGTTGGGCCCGAGTATCAGCTGAAGATAAGTGAACACGCGTAGGCGACACGGAAAGAGGCGCTGCAGAAACATCGTAAACGTCAAGGTTGAGACTCGGACGACCCATTTCTCCTCCTTCCTCAACCGGCAAAACAACTCTCTTCCTCGACCTCGGTTTTCGCTCCTTTATATCTCTAAAGGTGTACGGTCTGAGTTCGGGAAGAGGCAGCTCGTAATCGCCTGCTCAAAGAAAAACGAAGACGGTCAAAAAAAAAAAAAAAAAAAAAAAAAAAAAAAAAAAAAAAAAGGGAAACCCGACTCACCTGTGGTTACCCGACCACTACACCGCTGAATTCTTTGTTCAATAAACTCGCCCCACCGTTGATACCCCAACTTCTTCAAAGTCGCTAGCACAGGAACGACTTCTTTAAGGCGGTCAGATGACACCGGGATCGGGTGCTCTACAAAACAAAAGAAAAAGATTAAGGATCAGTCCAAAGATGAAGAGTAGAGTTCACAAAAATTCATACCGACTAAAGTATTCCATCCAACACGAAATTCCCCAGAAAAGTCGCCAACCGAAGCCTCGTTAATCTCAACGAAGAAGTACTTCAATTTCCAGTTGTCCGCCTTTCTTCTATACTCCCTCAAAAGCCTACAATTAGTTCTCGCCGCGACGTAGAATCGACCCGAAGTATCCATGTCTCCAAGCTGCACAATCTGCTCTAGCTGCCGTCGGCTAACAGCCCTACCAAGCTCAGCCGCCATTATCAGAATGGCGCATATATTACGAAAAGCAGCAGGGGTCAACTGAGAAATTGAAAGACGACGTTCGGCACAATACTCCAATATAACTCTCGGGACTGGAAACCACAGCCCACCATGACTAAAAAAGCTCTCATACAAACACATGAACCCCTCAGGCGGCAGCCACGGCCTCTCGCTCTCTTCAGGAATCAAAATCCGTATACCAGACCAATCTTGGTCGGCGTATCTGTCAATAGACTTCATCACAAAACGCGATTTCATATCATCTTGAGGACCGAGAACCACCCTATCACAAAGCCCCGTGTCCAAAACCTTAACTCCTCGAGGAACACGCCGCCCGAAATCATCTTCCCCTCGAGCATTGGAAAAGCCACGCTCAAATGCCACCACGTCGTCGCTCAGACCATTTTCCTCACCGCCACTTTCAGAGTCGTGGATCGATGCATCAGTAGCCGAGCGTTCAGCGGAGCCATTCGACGGAGAAGACAAAAAACCCGACTCGTTTGAAGGAGAACCCGGAGACATTGTAGACCTCAACTCTTCTAACAAAGCCAATACCTTCATAAAACCAAAACCCGGTTCAATCTCTATCAGAAACGACGACCCAGAACTACGATGACGCCGACCCGGTTTCTATCAAATACCGACCCAATCTCTGTCACACGCCGACCCGATTCAAGCCGTATGGGTCGGCGTCACAAGAAAACCACAACAACAGAATCAAATCCAATCGATAATATCCCTTAACCCGATCGGAAACCAACCTCTAACCCGATCAAACCACAAGAATCCAACCAAAATCAGCCTCAGATCCTATCTAGCTTCACCGATTTTCTTTGTGGAAGAAACCGGTCCCAATTTCGAAGCAAACGCCGACCCAATCTTGACCAAAACGCCGACCCAAAACTTCAAACACCGACCCGTTTTTCAGTCAAACGCCGACCCAAAACTTCAAACACCGACCCGTTTTCAATCAAACGCCGACCCGAAACCTCAAACACCGACCCGTTTTTCAGTCAAATGCCGACCCAATTGACACTCGACGCTGCCCCAATCTCAAACGAACCGGAAGCGAACCTCAACCAAACCCGCGTGGAGAACCCGACCAAGCTCAAACCAATTCGATTCGTAACCCGACCCAAATCGACGACGAAACCCGACCGTAACCAGACCCAAACCCAACCAAACCACCGCGAACACCCGACCCAATCCGACCAAATTGGCAGTAACAAGACCAAAACAAAGCTGAACCCGACCTCTTTCAATCTCACGCCGACCAAACTCGATCTCAAACCAACCACAATCGAACCAACCCAACAACAAAGCTTGTAGTCGGAGGAGAAAACCCACGGAGGCGGGACGCAGAAACCAAAGAAAAACAATAAAGAGATGGAAGTAGATCTTTACCTGAGGCGCCGGTGGAAGGAAGCAAAGGAGAGAAAGAAAAAAAAGAAGGGAGAGGGAAGATGAAAAAAGAGGATTTATAGAGGCAAAAACGCGGCACTATTCACAGAAACCCTAAAAGCCCATGAAGAGAAATAGCAAAGATTTCAGTCGGGCTTCATTCTTCTTGGACCAGTCAACTTCTCAGTAAACGCGACCCGACTCGATTTACAGATTTGGGGGGGGGCTACTGTTGGGCATAGATTTGGGCCTCCCAAATCCTTATTTTAGGCCCATTAGAAGAATGAAACTTAAAGCCCATCAGAGGAATCAAGCTCAAGGCCCAACTCATTAGATAACCTAACCAATGTGCTTTATTTGTATGGTTACTTTATAACAAACCATAGTTCATATTTAACTCTAAGTATGTACTATATATATAGTTGTCACATCACTTGATGAGAGGACTCAAGTAATATCATTTGAGAGCAATACCGATCATTTCGAGTACTTTCTCCCGTGTTTTATTTACGTTTACATCTCGACCCGGTTCGTTCTAATTAACAGAAATCTCGACCCCTCTTTTTTACTTAACACGTTTCCTCCACCCGACTTTGGAAACAACAATACGATACCTTCCTAAAGAAATGACTCTTATTTCCGAGACACTTTTTACCAATGTGATGAAATCTGAGATGCCTCTCTTATAATCAAGTTGAACAATTGGAGGTAACAGGGGATTAAAGAAGTATGCATTGAACAAATCCCATAATGGGGTTAACTTTTCTTCATAATTATTACTAACCATGAAAGGAAAATATTCAAGGATCATCATCATCATAATGTCGTTTAAGACATGAACCAAACATCATCAAAATCAATCCAAGTTCTAAGAAAGAGAAAAAAAGAAACATGAGAAGCTTCTTCTAGGACTTTAAATTCCAAATTTGGTGTTGTGAAAAGGTTTCCAGAAACCCGAAAGAGAAGTGAAGTGGAAGAGGGAGGAGTCTACTACTATTTCAAGAGAGTGATGGAACCAGAACACTTGTGATTGTGTTGTGATGTGAAACTGGTGTGATAAACACGTGTGGGAAAGGCACGCCACGCCACGATCGTCACTTGTACAGTGAGAGCGAAGAAAACAAAGTTGAGCAATCATGCATGTATCCATTTGTGCTCATTTTCAATCTCTTTTTCTTTTCTTATCGACATTATTTTAGAATGAGCAAATATCTCTCCCCTATCTCATGGGAAATAATAAATTTCTTCTAGAAATGACAAGTTTAGGCTGCCAAAATTAATCATCCGATCATACTGTATGATATTACATTTTTTTACAAAAATATTAGTCAAAGGACAGCTTTGGCATAAGAAATTAAGAATTGGACTTCCTTTCAACACTCTTCAATCATATTTCTCCTAAATTCGAATTCTAATGCCTGATTTATTGGATTCTATAGCTGCACATAATACGAAAGTTCTCCTTTCCATTGTTGCATAACCCACGATAGGATTTTTAGGGTGCAAACTTGTGATTAAAGATTTACTTTTTTATTTTCTCACCTAAAATATTATCTTTTATTAGTCACCGTCGATGATAATAAGGTGCTCTATGTCGTGTGTCGTCAATGATCTATGTCGTGTGTCGTCAATTATTTTGGTCTACCTTCTTGTTTGATTTTTTTCTTCTTTTTGTCCAACCATTAACTAATATTGTTATTTTGTTTCCTTCTCGATTTCACCTTGTTTTCAGGAATGACTAATACATTCTTTTAACAATAAAGAATGACTAATGCATTCTGATGTATTGTTATTTCCTTTTACTTGCCTTCCTATACTTTATGAAACAAATAGTTTTCATTTTAAATTTCGGTGATAGATTTAATCATTTGTCCGCTTTGAACTTTGGATATAGATGAGAAGAAAAGACAAGGAGCTAAAGTATCAGATTAGGTTAATCATAGAGTCTAGCAATGGACTCGTATGAAATTGATATATGTATTAGGTAACTTTGTTATTTTAGATTAAATTATTGTGGGAAAGATTTATAACTTTATAGTTGTGTGAAGGTAGCTTCTGAGGCTAGTTTCGCATTATTAATGAGTAAAGAAAGACTAAACACCATGCCCGGTATAGAGCTTAGGCAAAGTGAAACCATTGCTTCAAGTTCCACCTTTAAACGTCAAGTTTATAAGAAAAAATTACATCAACATAAAAATATATGAAATGTTATGTGACATAAATAAAAAAAATTACACAAACAAACCAATGAGAAATCTCGCCAATGTTATTCACGGTTTCACAAAGCATAAACTTTTGGCGGTTTCGGATTGACTATTGCACGCATGTAAATCGTTTTTTAAACTGTTTTCGATATTTTTCAAAGATAAATATCTTCTCGGAAATTCAGAGATCAACAATGACACGATACAAATAAAAACACATGTTTATCACTCACCATCTATTTACCAACCCAACAAACACTGATATTTGATTCAATATCATACAATTTGGTTTTCATAAACTATTGAAATCTTTGTCGTTTACACATCATTATCATACCCAAAAAAAAGGAACCATCTCTTATAGAACTATACGTCGGTTTGAAGTCAGTAAAAAGTCCACAGCTGCAATGAAAATGTAAGTGATTAGTTAAAAAATATTTATACATTAGAAATGAAACCAAACACTACGAAATTATGTGCAAAGAATCTGAGCATGATCGTCAAAAGAACAGGTGGAATTATTTAAGAGAATTAATAAGTATTACTACTTCAAGTCTTCAACCACTCTAGTGAATAGATTAACACATGGCTTAAAAATACCTAATACTATAGAAGAAAACACTCAAAGCTTCTCTATATAATGCTCCTTCTAGGCTTTAGCTATTTCACCATCATCCACACTCACAACTCAAATCATCTTTTGTTTTCCTTCTGAAAATAAAAATGGGGCTTTCTCCTTCATTTTCTTGCAGTTCTATCGGAGCCCTAATTATCGGTTGCCTTCTGCTTCAAGCATCAACCTCTGTTGCTCTGAGTCCTGACTTCTACTCCCGGACTTGCCCCTTTGTTTTCGATATCATTGGGAACGTCATCGTCGATGAATTGAGGACTGATCCTCGTATCACAGCTAGTCTCCTTCGCCTTCACTTCCATGACTGTTTTGTTCGTGTAAGGACTACTTTCAATCCAAATTTCTCAACTAAAACTACATATTTCTAATATTGTAAACTAAGATAAATTTATCTTCTTCTTTCCATGACGTATTCAGTGGAAAAAACTACTTTCACGTACCATTAATAGTAGCTAAATCCATTTTTTGAGCTAATAAATACAATGGTCGTCATATAATGTATAGTATGGTTTTTGTAGGGTTGTGATGCATCGATCTTGCTCGACAATTCCACATCATTCAGGACCGAGAAAGATGCTGCTCCAAACGCAAACTCAGCTCGAGGGTTCAATGTCATAGATAGAATGAAAGTAGAGCTTGAGAGATTTTGCCCAGGAATAGTGTCTTGTGCAGATGTTCTCACTATCGCCTCTCAAATATCAGTACTTTTGGTATGTACACACATATACATGCCTTATATATTATCGAATAATGCTATGCATTTTGACGTCAATGTATATAAATTATGTAGTCGGGAGGTCCATGGTGGCCAGTTCCATTGGGGAGGAGAGACAGCGTAGAAGCATTCTTCTCCCTGGCTAATACAGCTCTTCCTTCTCCATTCTTCACTCTTGCTCAACTTAAAAAAAGTTTTGCTGATGTTGGCCTAAACCGCGCCTCCGATTTAGTCGCTCTTTCAGGTAAAGTTTATTGCATTTATTTTAAACCTAACACTTCTCAACTAAGTATCTACAGTTTTACATGCTAACTTATAAATAGTAAAACATCAAACTTAAATTCAATATTTTATATAATTTTTTAGTAATAGTTATTTGATCATGAAATCTTTAATGGAATTTGTTAATATAACCTAATCGACTAATAAGATATCATTTGGAAAACAAATTATCTCTAACATGTCTTTTAATTTTTGTTGGTAGTATAAAAAATTTCAAGAGCTAATTTATAAATTTTGTACTATATAATTTTATAATAGCGGTAATAGTAATTTGTATAACGAAACGGGGTGACTTTTTCTACAGGTTTTTTTTTTTTGTCGACTTTTCTACAAGGTTTATAGTTCAAATCTAGCATAAGATATTGTCATTAAAAAACAAGTTTTTTCAGGCATCGGCAAGTAAGGAAAAAAAAAAACATTTTCTTGAAATGTACATGACCAAATTTATATGAGAAAAGAAACAATATAATCAAGAAAAAGTATCATCTCAAACAAATCTTACGTCTAGAATGTGAATTAAAAAATAATATGAGTTGGTATTATCTTTGATTAAAAACATAAATAAATATTTAAGCCTTTTGGTCTTTGTTTTCAAAATGGTAGGTGGTCACACATTTGGAAGAGCACAATGTCAATTTGTAACACCTCGTCTATACAACTTCAACGGTACCAACCGACCAGACCCAAGTCTAAACCCAACTTACCTCGTCGAGCTACGTCAATTGTGTCCTCAAAACGGAAACGGCACCGTTCTTGTCAACTTCGATTCCGTGACTCCTGATGCTTTCGACAATCAATACTACACCAATCTTCGTAATGGAAAAGGTCTGATTCAGAGCGATCAAGAACTCTTCTCTACTCCAGGAGCCGACACTATTCCGTTAGTTCAGCAATACAGCAACAATAGGTTCGTGTTCTTTGGAGCATTCATTGATGCAATGATTCGGATGGGAAATCTTACACCTCCGAGTGGAGCTCAAAGCGAGATAAGACTCAACTGTAGGGTTGTGAACTCGAGGATCAGGACTGTGGAGAACGAGGACGATGGAGTTGTGAGTTCGATTTGATTATCTTTGAAGACATATGGATATGTAATAAAGTATAAAATGCGTGAGAACAATAAGATATATCTCGACTAAATAAAAGTTCTCACGAGTTATGAGGAAAAACCTATGAAATTTAGTCTAAAGTAAACACTAATTATTAAACAAAATTTGTAGGACCTATTTATAGTCGTGAAACTACAATCATAGTAGAGTCTTAAACATCTTCAAACGTATACAATGAATTGAAAAGAAGAGTCTTGAAAAGAAACGAAAGCCTTGACCAAACGAGAAAACAAACAAACAAAAGCCCAAACGAAATAAGCAAACACAAAACCCCCATTTTAAAAAATAGATGTAAGGAGATTAGATTGCAACATCATCAAACCCCATTTCCCTCTTTATACCCTCTATCTATCGTTCCAATGGAATTTATTTCATTTTCTCAAGGTATATTTAGAAAAAATATGTTATTACATCTAAACAATAGAAACAATATATAGAGAGAAACATTGTTGGAAATTTGGAATATCTGTTATGATTTCATAATACTAGTAAAATATCAATTTTTTTCAGATAAAAAAGTTAAGCATATAATATAAATACAGTAATATACTAATACATTGTCAAAGTAATATACATATAACTGATACTCAAGATATCAGCCCAAGCCGATAAGAAAACTCTGATATTACGAGTCCCATGCACACTGTTTTCTACTGCCATTGTGAACCAGCTTCACATATAGGCCACCATGCCGATATAATGTTGAACGATATTTTAGACTTAGTTGACTTTTTCTTTTGACCCAAGTTGACCGGATTGATCCGAGTAATGTTTGAAAGGGATATATTAGATTGTGGGTCTAGTAGATTAGGGGTATTCAAGAATGATTAATTATATTTAGGCTTAGGTAAATAGATTTACTCAATATGGGTATGCTTGATGCTAGTATTTGATTCCATCTCTCAAATCTAGATCCTAGATTATTTTTAACCTGAAAAGTTTTTGTGGAAATGCTTGAACCACTTTATATTGGGTTTTTTTCCTAGCCTACGGAAATTGATTGTTAGGGTAAATTGTGAACTTAATCAACTTGTTCTATCATGGTTGGAGATTATCTAATTTGCAAATGAAAATTTAGCTAAATTAAATGGTTAACAAAGTAATTAGTACCACGAAAACGGCCTCGTTTATATAATTGATCCATGTTCTACGATAGAGCTTTACACATAAGTCTTGCATTATTACTTAGACCTTATATCCTCTTGATCAATTGCTAGATCCATGATCCATTATCTTCATCTTGAATTCAAATCATCTACTTCTCACTTATTGCTTGCTTTATCTTATTTTTTTACTTTAAATTTGCATTTAGTAACTAGGCAAACCAATCAATCTCTATTGCCTTAGCTTAAAATAGAATTGGCATGGCTTAATACTTTTAGATTTTTGTGTCTTTGCATTCGATACCTAGCTATACTACACACGAATTATATGAGTTTGTCATCATAACTTCGGTTATTTGATTCCGAGACTGAGAAATCCCTTATCAAAAAGCCAAAAGTTGGTTTCTCCGACACGATGCGGCGGCCTCTGTTCTTTTTTTTTGGAACGAGATCTATTAAACTTGGGTTCAAAATCATGTAAAACTTGAGTTCAATCTGAGATATGAAATACCATAACAATTTTGATCATATTCACTCTCTATTCAATTTTCTCTTTTTTTAAAACCACCAAATTGATGTAGAATATTCGGCCGTGAGGAAGAAAAAGAAGCGTGAATTTTTTTTATATGTACAATTACAAAAACCCCAAAATAATATGGACGGTTGAATATAAACGAAAAGCTCATACCCTTTTTCTATTATAAATACTGAACTACTTCTTGGTTCAACATGTTGGACTTCGATACCGAGCAGATATCGTCAATGTTATTCATGGTTTTACAAAGCATAAAATTTTGGCGATTTCGGATTTACTATTGCACGTATCTAAATCGTTTTAAGCTATTTCAATTTTTTCAAAGATAAATAAATATCTTCTCGGAAATTCAGAGATCAACTATAAGTATAACACGCTAAAAATTATAAAAACATGTTCATCACCCACGTCCATCTATCAACCCTACAAAAACTGATATTTGAGTCAGTGTCATACAATTTTGTTTTCATACCACTGTTGAAATCTCTGTCGTTTATTGATTTATTTATCATACCCAAAAAAGTAAGGAACCATCTCTAATCTCTTCATAGCACTATACGTCGATTTGAAGTAAGTAAAAAGTCCACAACTGCAATAAAAGTATAGGTAATTAGTTAAAAAAGTATACATACAATAGAAGTGGAAACTATCAATTTTACGGTTGATTAATCACAGCCACATATGCAACCAAACACTAAAAAATTATGTGCAAAGAATCTGAGCATGATCGTCAAAGAACATGTGAAATTATTTAAGAGGATTAACTAATACTCCCTCCATTCTTTTATGTTTGATGTTTTAGAGTAATTTTTTTTGTTTTGTTTAGATTGATGTTTTCAATTTTTTATGCAAAATTAATTGTGATTTTGAGTTTTTGGCTGTTTAAATTCAGCATATTGTTTTTTTTATTGGTTGATTTATTTTGGAATTGATGACAAAACATGTTTTGTTTTGAAAAAATTTAAAATTTAATGATTTCTTAATTTGTGTGTAGAAACTTTAAACATCAAACAAAAAATAACGGAGGGAATAGTTATTACTACTTCAACCACTCAAGTAAATAGATTAACACATGGCCTTAAAACAATACGGTTTAAGAGCATGATCGTCAAAAGAACATGTGAAATTATTTAAGAGAATTAACTAATAGTTATTAGTACTTCAACCACTGAAGTAAATAGATTAACACATGGCCTTAAAACAATACTGTATTGTCAACTAGAGGATCCTCCATGCGTTGGGCGGATTTGAAATTAATACAAAAAATATGCAAAAATAAAGCAAAATATCTTATATAGTATTTTAAGGTTTTCACAAAGTCAAGCTTTGAAAAGTTGTCATGTGTCATTAGTAATGTGGACACTTGTCCATTTCTTAATTAACCATCTTATATTTATTCTAATTTTGACATTTGACCACTAAAGTTTATCAATTATGTATTAACTCTAATTGTCAAGTTTATCAATTTTGACATATTATATAGGGATTAAGTTATTTTGGAGTGTTTGGATATGAGTATAGTAGGAGTTAATAATTATAATTAATTAAATGAAAAATGTGAGAAAAAATGAGAACTTGGCACATAAACTCAAAATACTTTTCCTTTAATACATAGAAGATGTTATATAGTCGGGAGGTCCAAGGTGGCAAGTTCCATTGGGGAGGAGAGACAGCGTAGAAGCATTCTTCGCTCAGGCTAATACAACTTCTTCCTGCTGCATTCTTCACTCTTGCCCAACTTAAAAAAAGGTTTTGCTGATGTTGACCTAAACCGCCCTTCCGATCGAGTCGCTCTTTCAGGTAAAGTTTATATCATGTTGAATCCTAGCAAGCACTTCTCATGGTAATTTATAGATAATATAACATGTTAATTTTTAGATAATATAACATGTTAATTTTTAGATAATAAAACTACAATGTTCATTCAGCAATTTTTTATAGTTGTAGTTGTTTGTTAGAGTTATCTAGTATAACATTTATATGCTTTTCGAAATTATTTGGGTTTAGCTTTGATAACATCTCATCAGATTTTAATTTTACAATATTTCATGAAATTTGGTAATATAACCCAATCAACTAATAAAGATCTCATTTGAAAAGAAAAGTATTATATAGTTTTTTGTTGGTAGTATTAAAAATACAAATAAAGAGCTCATTTGTAAAATCAGCAAGAATAGTAATTTGTAAAATGAAAATATTCAACACGGTTTTAAGTTCAAATCTTAGCATAAGATATTATCGTCTAAAAATGTTTTTCTTTCAGGCATATGAAACAGTCAATATGAAGTAAGGGAAAAAAAACATTTTCTTGAAATAAATGACCAAATTGCTAGAAAACAAAACAATAAAACATGACCATATATAAATGAGAAAAGAAAGAATATAATCAAATAAAATTACCATCTTAAACAAATCTCATGTTCTAGAATGTGAACTAAAAAATTAACATGAGTTGGTACTTGGTAATACGAGAAAACATTCATTACTCATCTTTGATTAAACATAAATAAATATCTAAACTTTTTTGGTCTTTGTTTTCAAAATGGTAGGTGGTCACACATTTGGAAGAGCACAATGTCGATTCGTAATACATCGTCTATACAACTTCAATAGTACCAATGGACCAGACCCGAGTTTAAACGCAATTTACCTCGTCAAGCTACGTCGATTGTGTCCTCAAAACGGAAACGGCACTGTTCTTGTCAACTTCGATTCCGTGACTCCTGATACCTTCGATAGTCAATACTACACCAATCTTCGTAATGGGAAAGGTTTGATTCAGAGTGATCAAGAGCTTTTCTCCACTCCAGGAGCCGACACTATTCCGCTAGTGGAACAATATAGCAACAATAGGTTCGTATTCTTTGGAGCATTCATTGACGCAATGATTGGGAAATCTTAGTCCTTTGACAGGAACTCAAGGCGAGACAAGACTCAATTGTAAGGTTCTGAACTCGAGGATTAGGAATGTGGAGAACGATGATGGAGTTGTGAGTTTCATTTGAATGATGTTTGAGGATATGAATATGTAAGAACTAAGAAAATATCAAATGTGTGGGAACAATATATTTCGATTAAAAAAAAAGTTCTCACAAGATATGATAAAAACTATGAAAATTTGTCATTCAATTTTTACTGCACAGGCCTATATTCTCTTCAATCGGGATCATAACATGTAAATTTGGTCACCTACGCTATCCGGTAATTGAACTCGAAATTGCATGCTAATTTTTTATTTGATTTATCATTGAAATAACTAGTAAACTTCGAATTTATATTTGTTTATGTAGTTTTTGTAAGTAAATAAATATGTACTCCCATATGTAAATTGGTCCTATAAAAAACAAATAAAAAATCCCCAATTAAATAGGCTTCCATTTGAATAATGTTACAACTTACAAGCCTTGACCAAACGAACAAAAAAAAAAAGCCCAAATGAAAAGGAACACAAAATGATCTGCTATTTCCGTGAGCTTGGGGTTGTCAAGATCAGCTCGTGTTTCGTTCGTTGACGCACTTTGGTACCTACTAGTTCTATGAATTTGGTGACTAGTCCTTGTTAGTTTTTAGTATAAGGTTTGTTGTTAGGAATCTGAATTTTTGTCTCTCTTGTCATCTACATTGATGATGGTCTTAGCTTTGTTTCTTTTTACTCTAGGGCTTAGTTTCCAGAGAGTTCGGCTTTGTATTTCCAATTTGTATCCCAAAAATGTATCTTAACCATGTTTATGATGAATGAATGAAAGAAACAGATGATCAGAATGAAAGGACACTGAATGAAAATCCCCCAATTTGAAAATGGATGTAAGCAGATTAGGTTGCAACATCATCAAACCCCATTTCCCTCTTATACCCTCTATCGTTCCAATGAAATTTATTTCCTTTTTCTCAAGATATATTTATAAAAAAATATGTTATTATTACAACTAAACATTAAAAGCTATATATACATATAGAGAAAAATTGTTGGAAAATTGGAATATCTGTTATAATTTCATAAAACTAGTAAACTATCAATCTTCTTCTTCAACAAAAAAAAGTTAAGCATAACATATCAATACGATCATACAATTATTTGTTTGTATTACTGGTGTTGATGAGTTGATGTGTTATTTATCGAATCAATCTTGATTGATTAGATATTGTTAAAGATGTCTAATACATTGTCTTATGAATCGGGCTTATATAAAAATGGAAAAATATAAAGATAAGGAGATAAGATGGACAGAATCAATAATTTTGATGCTCATAGGTCACTCAAGTGTGTTGGTTGGTTTGCACCGGAGAATATCCAATTAGACCCATTGTATAAAAAAGAGAGATAATTACTCAAAAAACCTTCTTAGATATATGGTTTACTCAAAAGACATTTATATGTTTGAGCTCTAATTTTTTTTGCTAAAAAAGGTTACAAAGACCTTTAAAAAATGGCAAAACCGTTTATTAACAGTTTTGCCACTAAAAAAAAAAAACTGAACATATAAAAAAAAAGAAAAAAAAAAACGTAAACGCAAAAAACGTTCTTCTTCTTCACCTTCTGCGTAACCGGCGATTTTGGTGATTGTTCAAGCGACGTTGATTTGACGGTAAGTTTCGATTTCTTTAATGAGTTTTCGCCTGCTCTATCCATGACGAGTATTCGGTAAGGAGTTTTTACGGAATTTGAAGTAAATTTTGCGTCCGTCGGTTTTAGGTTTTCGAAATTCCGGCGAAGCAAAGTTCCGTCAAGCGGTGGGTTATCGATTTCGTGCATTGAAAAGAGGTATTCAGTTTATTCTAACCGTTTTTGGTTTGGTTTGTGGAAGTCTTGTATGAATGACGAAAACCCTAATCTGAAATCTGTATATTTATTTCAGTTTCGGTTGTGAAAACCCAGATTCCGGCGTCGATATTCGCAGATAAAGTAAGAGAAAAGATTGGTATCGTAGATTTGTTAATCTCTGTGATGGTAGATTTATTTTAAGTAGCGGTAGATTTATTTTATGTGATGGTAGACTTATATTTTATGTGATGGTAGACTTATTTTTTGTTTAATGGGACTTATTTTTTGTTTGATGGTAGACTTATTTTCTGTTTGATGGTAGACTTATTTTCATTTGATGGTAGACTTATGTTTGTTTGATGGTAGACTTATTTTCTGTTTGATGGTAGACTTATTGTTGTTCGATGGTAGATTTATTTTCTGTTTGATGGTAGACTTATTTTCATTTGATGGTAGACTTATTTTTGTTTGATGGTAGACTTATTTTCATTTGATAGTAGACTTCTTTTCGTTTGATGGTAGACTTATTTTATGACATGGTAGATTTATTTTATGTAATGGTAGATTTATTTTATGTTGAATAATTAATTTACTTTTCATTTGATGGTAGATTTATTTTGATGTGATGGAGACTTATAATTACTGATTTGTGCAGATATGACTTCCTCGATTGTGCGAAAGATATATCCATCGAGAAGGTTTCCGGCTGGATTGTCACCATCGGGCCAAAGAAGCATGCATCACAATTGCATGTTGCACGACTTTGAGAAAATGGGGGAAGCGGTTGGTGAAGACGTGTACAATGATATAATGAATAATTCCTCAGTTGGAATAATTCTGAAGCTTGCTGCACGGAAATTCAATTTCTCAGGTGCGACAGTGACTCATTTCCTCTCAAACCAATTGAAAACTGCAAGGTTCTATGAGATGTGGTCCTTGTTTGGTGGTCGGCCAGTTAGATTTTAGTTGAATGAGTTTGAAGAGGTAACCCAGATGAACTGTGGTGAGGTTGATGCAAATGATGGTTGGGACATTGACCACACACAGTTTTGGGAAGAAATTGGTGTCCCAGTTGGGGAGGGACCAAAGTGGTCTGAGCTGTTGGTCCTGTTTGAAAAAATCAGGATGTGGAGTGAGGAGAAGAAGAGAATGATAGCTCTGTTGTTTATTTTGCATGTTGGAGTGTATGGTTACGCTCGTGATAGTAGAATCCCTTTGAAAGCTGCAAACAGGGTGATGGATCCCGAGGCTTTCGAGAGGTATCCATGGGGACGAGTGTCCTTTGAATCTTTGATTTCGTCCATGCAAGTGACGGACATGAAAAAGATCACACTCCATGGGTGTGTTCATGCGTTGCTTGTTTGGATTTACGAGGCAGTTCCCATTTTAGGGGAAAGATTTGGGAACAGAAGAGAAGGAGCTGTTCCTATGCTACGTTGGGGTGGAGGCCGAGGAAGGTACAACCTGGAACATGTGATGGAGGAGGATAAGAAATCCTCCAACAACAACAAGGTAATATTCATTTGATGGTAGACTTATTTTTGTTTGATGGTAGACTTATTTTTGTTTGATGGTAGAGTTACTGTCTGTTTGATGGTAGACTTACTGTCTGTTTGATGGTAGAGTTATTTTCATTTGATGGTAGACTTAGTTTTGTTTGATGGTAGACTTTTTAGGTCTTTGATGGTACTTATTTTCATTTGATGGTAGACTTTTTAGGTATTTGATGGTAGACTTATTTTCATTTGATGGTAGACTTTTTAGGTCTTTGATGGTAGACTTTTTAGCACTTTGATGGTAGACTTATTTGTCTGTTTGATGGTAGACTTTTTAGCTCTTTGATGGTAGACTTTTTAGCTCTTTGATGGTAGACTTATTTTCATTTGATGGTAGACTTTTATTAATAATCTCATTCTTTTTTTTTGCAATAATGTTCTTTATAGGTTCGTATCAGACACTTAGTGGTGAAGCCTCTCGAATTCATTTACCCTACATGGATTGATGCAGAAGATTTCAAACTTAATAACATGATCCGCGACATTCTTGGTGGATGCATGGATGAAGATTTTTGGGAGTTAGTTGCTCCGGTTTCTAAGAAAAAGAAGAGTAAGACTAAGGATGACTCTCCGGGTTCTAAGAAAAAGAAGAACAAGGCTAAGGTGGTTGAAGAAAGTGAGGATGATGATGAGGATGAGGATGACTCTCCTGTTGAAAATAAAAAGAAGATAACGAAGAGCAAGAAGATGAAGGCTATTGTTGTTGTTGATGAAAGTGAGGATGAGTCTCCGGCTCAAAAGAAAGAGAAAAAGAAGGAGAAGGAGACCGAAGGTGGAGTTATTGCTGAAGTGCTTAAGCTCCTACAGGGAATGGCGAGCACAATTGCCAACTTTGATAGTAGGATTACAACTCTAGAGGGAAAAGGGAATGTCTTGAAAGCTGTGGGAGATGAACAGTCAAACACGGCAGATGGCGGAGATGCATCTGAGGAGGATGATGATCTGGTAGGTAAGACTCTTTTCTAAGCTGATGGTAGATATATGGGAACCATGTTTTAGACTTATTTACATGTTTTCCTGAACTTCTATGTTAAGGCGTGGTAGATTTATTAGTGTGTTATGGTAGACTTATATGAACTTATACAGCTGTTTGAACATCTTCCCTCTACTTTTCTTAACAGTCTTGGATGGAACAACAACAAACAACAAAAACAAATTTGGCAGTTAGCCGTGTAGTTAGAAAGCCGGATGAAAAGGCTACACGAACTGACCAGCGGAAAAGGAAAAGCAAATCTGTGGCACCTGTGCAGAAAAGCAAACAGAAAAGCAAACCTTTAACAGCCTTGGAGAAGGTTGAAGCTAAAAAGAAGGTGAGAAGTTATTCTCCATTGTAGTTTGATTTTCAACAAATTTTCTTACTGCCATTCGATTCATTACTTATACATTGTTCGGAGCTGTAGAGAAAAAGAATAACTCTTAAAGAGAAGAAGACGGAATCTACAGCGGATAAAAGGAGGAAAGGAGCTGAGTGTGTCAAAATCCACGATCTGGTACGTATATAGATGACTTCTTTTGTCTTTGATGGTAGAGTTATTTTGTGTTTGATGGTAGACTTATTTTGTGTTTGTTGGTAGACTTATTTTGTGTTTGATGGTAGACTTATTTTCGTTTGCTGGGAGACTTATTTTCGTTTGATGGTAGACTTATTTTCCTTTGATGGTAGAGTTATTCTCGTTTGATGGTAGACTTATTTTCTGTTTGATGGTAGATTTATTTTCTTTGATGGTAGACTTATTTCCGTTTGAAGGTGGGAAGTAATTCTTCTTTGTAGTTTCATTTTCAACAAATTTTCTTACTTCCATTTGACTCATTCCTTATACATTGTTTGGAGCTGTAGAGTAAAAGATTAACGTTTAAAGAGAGGAGACGGAATCTACACCGGTTAAAAGGAAGAGAAGAGCTGACTGTGTCGAAATCCACGATATGGTACGTATATGGTAGACTTATTTTATTTGACGGTAGACTTATTTTATGTTTGACGGTAGACTTATTTTTGTTTGACGGTAGACTTATTTGTACTTCGTGGTAGACTTATTTTTCTGTTTTATGGTAGACTTATTTTTGTTTGATGGTAGACTTATTTTCGTTTTGATGGTAGACTTATTTGTACTTAGTGGTAGACTTATTTTCTGTTTTATGGTCGACTTATTTTGTTTGATGGTAGACTTATTTGTACTTAGTGGTAGACTTATTGGGACTTATTTAACTCAATCCTTAACTTGTAGATAAAAGATGCTATTGCTGATGCTGGGAAAGAGAAGGAAAGATCTGATTCTGATTTTGTTACACCTCCTAGTAGGCGCAGAATGATGCGTTACGCGTACTCATCTTCATCTGATGATGAAGATGATATAAAGGCGAAGCAGGTCAATGATGCACTGACCACTGCTTTCGATGCTATTACAAGGTTGTCAAACAAAGATGATTTGGAGGTTCCCCCCGTAGCTCGCAATAAAAATCTTGCTCCGTCTCAGAAGTCCCCATTTATAGGACACTCCGGGACCGTACGAATCATGGCTGGTACAGTTCCTTCTTCCGCTATCTACAATCCTTTTGAGCCGGTGGACGAGCATAGACTGGAAAAGTTGACGGACTACGTGAATCAAGATATGTAAGTCATTTGTCCTTTTAATAGTCATTTTAATAGGAACGTCTTATTCAATGTACCAAAAATTTCACTCTTCTAACCAGTTGACATATGGTTCTATGTCAGAGACAACCCATTTGAAAACACTCTGCCACTAGTGGAGTTCTATTTGGGAATTATGACAGCTAAAGAAAACTGGCCACACAGTCGATATGGATGGCTAAATAGTGAGGTAATTAAATCTACTATTGACTTATTTTCGTTTGATGGTAGAACTTATTTGTACTTAGTGGTAGACTTATTTTCGTTTAATGTTAGACTTATTTTCTGTTTGATGGTAGACTTATTTTCATTTGATGGTAGACTTATTTTCGTTTGATGGTAGACTTATTTTCGTTTGATGGTAGACTTATTTTCCTTTGATGGTAGACTTATTTTGTTTGATGGTAGACTTATTGTGTTCGATGGGAGACTTATTTTTGTTTGATGGTAGACTTATCTATAATTTTTGTGCCAGGTTTATTTACTTTTGGTTAAATTATTTTGCAGCAAATGGGGGCTGCAATGGACATGTTGCGAAAAAGGGCTATGCAACGTCCTAGCCCTTTTACCAGTGAAAGGATAGCCTTTCTGGATCCGATATTTGGGAATCTTTGGTGTCAGGAGTACAAATGGAACTTCAAAGGTAAAGAGAAGACCTTTTTATTCGGCGAGGGGTATTTCAACATGTTACAATGGCCTAACTCCCACGTTTTCTCCAACCCACCAGAAATGGGTAACGGATGTTGATACATTGTACATAGCTCATAATATCAACGACGTGCATTGGGTGGGTGTTGTGGTAGACCTAGTTAACAGGAATGTCAAAGTGTACGATAGCATCCTCTCGGGTTACCAGGACAACGTTTGTGGCCGAGTCATGCAGACCATACACGAAGATGATTCCTAAGTTGCTTAAAGCTGCTGCACCACTGAAAAAAGGAAGGGGATGACTGAGGCTGCGTTTCAATTCTACAGGGAAAAAATCAAACATACCCCAAACATCCAATCAGGTGACTGTGTGTCTACACTGTGAAATTCTTAGAGTGTCTAGCTCTAGGACATACAATGGATGGGATTTCCGATGCAACTGTGCCTGCTATTCGTCTAAAACTTGCGGTTGATATCCTGGAGGAGGCACCACTTGTAGACCTGGCCATACAGGTCTCCGACCCAAACCCACGCACTAATCCAGACGACAAAGTTCCGTTACAGACAGATTCAGGATAGTCGGATTTGTGTATGTAGTCATAGACTTTTGTGTATGCAGTGGTAATTTATTTTCATTTGGTAGTACACTTATTGGATATTTTGCATACTTTCGAAGGACCATGTTTAGTAGATTTAGTGGTCCTTCGAAAGTTTGGTAGACTTCTGTAGCGAAAACGTATTGACACCATTTTCAGACTTAATTTCATTTGATGGTATGGTAAACCTTCAATCAGACCATTTTCTGGTAGACTTATTTTCTGTTTGATGGAAGACTTATGTTCTGTTAGATGGTAGACTTATTTTTGTTTGATGGTAGACTTATTTTTGTTCGATGGTAGACTTATTTTCTGTTTGATGGTAGACTTATTTTCTGTTTGATGGTAGACTTATTTTTGTTTGATGGTAGACTTATTTTCTGTTTGATGGTAGACTTATTTTTTTTATGGTAGACTTATTTTCTGTTTGATGGTAGACTTATTTTCTGTTCGATGGTAGACTTATTTTCTGTTTGATGGTAGACTTATTTTCTCTTTGACGGTAGACTTATGTTCTGTTTGATGGTAGACTTATTTTCTCTTTGATGGTAGATGGTAGACTTATATTTGTTTGACGGTAGACTTATTTTCTGTTTGATGGTAGACTTATTTTCTGTTTGATGGTAGACTTATTTTGGTTTGATGGTAGACTTATTGTTGTTCGATGGTAGACTTTTTTTTTTATGGTAGACTTATTTTCTGTTTGATGGTAGACTTATTTTCTGTTTGATGGTAGACTTATTGCTGTTTGATGGTAGACTTATTTTGGTTTGATGGTAGACTTATTGTTGGCCCTTAAGTAGAGACTTTTTATCAAACTTAGTGACGGTAGATTTGTTTTCACATTAGACATTTGGTAGACTTATTTGCGATAGCGGTAGACTTATTGTACTTGGTGGTAGACTTATTTCCTGTTTAGGAATTTATAGTGGTGGTAGACTTATTTTCGAACTTAGTGACGGTAGACCTATTTGTGATAGCGGTAGACTTATTGTACTTGGTGGTAGACTTATTTTCTGTTACAAATTTATAGTGGTGGTAGACTTATTTTCTGTTTGATGGTACACTTATTTTCCTTTGATGGTAGACTTATTTTCTCTTTGACGGTAGACTTATGTTCTGTTTGATGGTAGACTTATTTTCTCTTTGATGGTAGATGGTAGACTTATATTTGTTTGACGGTAGACTTATTGTACTTGGTGGTAGACTTATTTCCTGTTTAGGAATTTATAGTGGTGGTAGACTTATTTTCGAACTTAGTGACGGTAGACCTATTTGTGATAGCGGTAGACTTATTGTACTTGGTGGTAGACTTATTTTCTGTTACGAATTTATAGTGGTGGTAGACTTATTTTCTGTTTGATGGTACACTTATTTTCCTTTGATGGTAGACTTATTTTCTGTTCGATGTTAGACTTATTTTCTGTTTGATGGTAGACTTATTTTCTGTTTGATGGTAGACTTATTTTCGTTTGATGGTAGACTTATTGTTGTTCGATGGTAGACTTATTTTCTGTTTGATGGTAGACTTATTGTTGTTTGATGGTAGACATATTTTGGTTTGATGGTAGACTTATTGTTGTTCGATGGTAGACTTTTTTTCTTTTTGACGGTAGACTTATTTTCTGTTTGATGGTGGACTTATTTTCGTTTGATGGTAGACTTATTGTTGTTCGATGGTAGACTTATTTTCTGTTTGACGGTAGACTTATTTTCTGTTTGATGGTAGACTTATTTTCTGTTTGATGGTAGACTTATTTTCGTTTGATGGTAGACTTATTGTTGTTCGATGGTAGACTTATTTTCTGTTTGATGGTAGACTTATTATCTGTTTGATGGTAGACTTATTTTTGTTCGATTGTAAACTTATTTTCTCTTTGACGGTATATTTATTTTTGTTTGACGGTAGACTTATTTTCGTTTGATGGTAGACTTATTTTCGTTTGATGGTAGACTTATTGTTGTTCGATGGTAGACTTATTTTCTATTTGACGGTAGACTTATTTTCTGTTTGATGGTAGACTTATTTTCTGTTTGATGGTAGATGGTAGACTTATTTTCGTTTGATGGTAGATTTATTGTTGTTCGATGGTAGACTTATTTTCTGTTTGATGGTTGACTTATTATCTGTTTGATGGTAGACTTATTTTTGTTCGATTGTAAACTTATTTTCTCTTTGACGGTATATTTATTTTTGTTTGACGGTAGACTTATTTTCTGTTTCCTAAGTGTTTCGCAACCATTATGTTAATCAAATTACATAACATAACATACATGATTAAGCTTTGCAAGTCGCACGATTGTGGCCATGATGAAGACAGTTTGAGCACTTGGGTTCTTTCCTACTTCGTTTCCGAGCCATGGCTATTTCTAAAGCACTTTTAATCCGGGAAAGTCTAGGCATACCTGGTGGTTCCCGCACAACCGGAGGTTTACAGACTTTTGTTGCCACAATTTCCGGCGCTGGAAGCGCAATATCTCGTGGCATAATACTTTTTGAGTAACCCTTGAACAAGTTCTTTGTATGGAAGTAGGGATGTGCAAGGGCGATCCGTGACTTCTTCACTATTTCCGCTGCTGCAATGGCATGAAGACAAGGAATTCTATCCTTGTCAAACCTTTTGCAAGTACAACTATTTGATGTCAGATTCACCACATTCAATGATGACCCCAACGTTACTTCTATTTCGTTGTCATTAATCTCTTGCACAGTCCAAAGCTTAGCGTTCTCAACCCTATCCTGTTTACGAAAAAAGGCAAACAAGTATTAATCTACCCTCAGTTGTCTATAAATCAACCATAACATGCCTATTAAATCTACTTTACCACATGCAAATGAAATCTACCACAACATGCTTATTAAATCTACCATAACAAATATTTTACCTGAAGCTGTTTTTC